>JADRCC010164138.1:0-18781 GCA_019843855.1 Hylomyscus alleni
AAAAAAAAAAAAGACATTTGAAACCTAGAGAAGTTTGTTGTGACTGGAGCTGACCTGAGGAGGAGAGAACCAGTTTGGAGAGATAGTGATGGTGGATGAATTTGGTATATTTTATTTATTGCTTTTAGTGAAAAAGAAGTCTCAGGACAAATGAGTAATTAGTACTTGAAAATTTGTTAAAATGGTGAAATGTAGCTCTTCTTATAACCAAAGTCATTATCTTAGCACTATACCATATACTCAAAGGATACTTACAGAATTCCCCTGCACTCATGCAATCATAAGAAGCACAGAAATAGAATAGTGAACATAGAAAGTAATTCCTCTACCCTTACATGACCTTCCAATGAGCTGAGAAAGGAATAAAAGATAGTGTAGTTTAAGAGGAATACTGAATAAGGGTAAAAATAAGGGAGTAAAAAGACATTAAACAAGAGTCTATTTTAAAGTTTATATTTATTCTGTGTGTGTGCATGTGTGTGTGTGTGTGTGTGTCTGTGTGTCTGTGTGTCTATGTCTGTGTGTCTGTGTGTCTGTGTGTCTGTGTGTAAGCATACATGCCCACAGTGCCTACGTGGATTCCAGAAGACAGATTGCTGAAGTCAGTTCTCTTTTTAGTACATGTACCCCAAATGTAGAACTCAGGTTGAGTGTGTTGGCAGCACCTTTACCCAAGGAGCCATAGTATCAACCCAAGACTCAATTTAAAAAGTGATATAAGAATAGTAGCAGGTAAATGACACAATATTACTTAAATATAATGGTCACATGTGAATTACAGTTTACTGGAAAGATCAATGGACAAGTGAAGCAGCGTTTCAAAGAAAGAACTACTTTGGTTGGAGTAGAATTAGCCAGAAGAAGGAGGTTGTATTAATGAAGTAACTGGATCTTTAAGACTTGGGAACTTCTGTTTGCTTTCTAACTTCAACCCTTGGGAGAATAGACGTCATTGAGAGTTTTGAGTCAAAAGTGATGCTGTAGGCTGATAGACACAAAATGGACATTTTACCCTCCACCACCCTCCACCACAAACTGCACAAGATGTGGAGTGATTAGCTTACGAGTGCAGATCCTTTATGGAAGGTATTTCATGAAAAGGAATTTATCTACAAGTTTAAAGAGCTGACACATAAAAAAATTAAAGAAGAAGGAGGGAGGGGTCCTGCTCCAGGCCATTAAGTTCCTGGAGTAGAGCAGAGGGTGTTTGTGTAAACACAGATTTAAGTGGGTGGAGGCAGAACACATATATTTAAATTTCTTGTTCTAAATCCAAGTTTTATAGTATTTGATGCAGAACACTCACATCCAAGATTTCTTACAGAAGTGAATCCCATCAATAACTGTGTTAGCAAGTTTGACTCTACCTCAGTCAGCCATCCAGATATGATCCAGTTCTGAGTGACAGGTTGATTGTTACCTCTGACTGTTAGGGAGCTAGGTACTAACAAAATGTACGTAAATTCTAGACTCCCAATATATCTGATAATTATGTGTGTAGTTTCAAGTTACTGAGTTTAGGCAACTTTTTTGCAGTAGTAGATCCAAGAGTACAAGACTATAGTAAAATTCATCACTTACTGGATGTTCTAGTGGTGGAATGACATCTTTCAACACATGCTGCGAATGATTCCTTCTGTGCCGGGAAATCTGCAAAGACATTGACATTTCATACTATTACATTGCTTTTCTTTATAAATTTGAAAATCATTTTAATGAGCACAACTTAGTCAATATGCAAATGAAAATGAACATATTAAAATGCAATCAAATAATGATAATAGCATATATGTAAAATGAATAATGTATTAGATGTTAATTAATTTGAATAAAATTTATATTCCAAGATGGCTGGCTGCAAAAATAGTTATATATTCTTCTGAACCTTGAATTTCCTGCTATCAAGTAATGAGATCAGTATCGCAATATTGGACATCACCAGACCTTTCTTTGCATCTGCTCTTACCAAATTATATGATGTAAGTGCCACTACATAACATTGCATTCTAGAACACAAAAATGATATGCATATCCCTGCTAGGAACTCTTAGGTTGGACAGTAGTCTCAATATTATGAAGAAGTTTAAATCATTCCATAGAATGTATCCCAAGGAGAGGCTTTGCCAGTTTTGGTTAGTAGATGAGTGAGGGTCGGGAAACCAGCTTCAACTACCAATCATATGAACATGAAACTCCCAGAAGACTGACTCACCGAGCCACAGATAGACCTTCACCTTCAAACTCCCAAGCTTTTCGGATGCATCAGGGAGAGGAGACAAGCTGATCTTATGCTTTATTCAAACAAACATTTTTCTTCTGCTAACAGACTCAAAACGTAATAAAATAAATATTTTACATCTTTGTATTTCAGCATCTTAAAATGCAGTAACTGGGAAAAATATTTCATGCTAAAACATGATGTATTGCTTATGCTGCCAGCCCATAATTCTCTGGATATGTGTTGTGCTAATCTCACATCTTCCTTTATTGTTCAGATGCCATTAAATACACAGAAGTTGCATGACATATTGTCTTTGAGCAAAGTAGAGTGAAAGTTATTGTTCTTTCTCCAGAAGAAGCATCATGAGCAAATTCCATCATTAAAGTAGAGAGAGGGATCTTATGATTTAATATGCTTGACAGATGAAAGGATTTCATTAGATTACCTTATATTTTACATGAAAGATAAAGGGAGAAAAAGAAAGAAGTGGATAAAAGAAATAAAGTATGTCTCAGTACTTTAATTAGATATGAAAAAGATATGTTTAACAGACTGAAGAAATTAGATCAATGTCTATGAAGATTTTGAGGTAATTGCATTGCCATAGAAACTGGAAGCTGGGCCTACAATCCAGAACCTCTATACAATTCTGGAACCCCATAATTATTCCACAAAAAATAAATTATAACAAAAGCAAACTTTGAGATAGTTCTCTCTACTGTCAGACTGCTGTCTGGATGGAAGGATGGACATGATGCACAGGGAAGCACATCCAGAAAGCAGACAAAGACTCTATGGAATACTGGACATGCGGCATTCTTCCAGGCAGAGATGCCAGCAGTGGTTTCCACCACAGCAAAGGTCTCACATGAACCGCCTAGTGGAAGATAGTTTATTATTTTTCCTGTTACCTGGTTCTGACCCCACCATTATCTGTTAAATGTGGCAGATAAAGTGAAGCAGATAACTTGAATTTCAAGTTCAAACTCATTTAGCTCTTCAGGGAAACTGTAACTTCATTAAAAAAAAATATTTATCACCAAGGATTGTGGAAATAGAGCCTCATGTAATTGGAGTTGTGGTGATTTATCTTCTTTTTCAGTGTGACTGGATCTGCCATTTAGTTAAGAGACACATTATCTGGCCTAATCACTAAAGGTATTTCCAGGGAGGATCAACTGTGGGTCAGGGAAGAACCTCTAAACAGTGCGTCAGACCCTTGGCCTGTAGACTAGAGGACAAGGGGTCTACGGGAAAAGTGTTGCTGCTGCCTACTTGCTTGGCTTTTTGCTGGTAGGATTTTTGATAGATTTTTATCCCACTGTTGTGGCTCCCATCAGAATCCAGCTTCTGGGACCTTCCAAGGTGAGCTTGAAGACCAGCAGCTCTCGGGAATACCCCAGGCCATCAGCAATAGAGTGGGACTGGTGGAACATCTGCGCTCTCAGCCTGTCAAGTGTTCAGACAGTCACTGCTGGAGTAGCTGGGCCCTATCCTGTAAGCCAATCTAATCAGTATTGATTAGAATTGACTAGGGGAGGAGGACTTATTTGATGATGTCTTTTTTGGTTAGGTAAATGAATATATTTCTAAGTGTAAGAAAATATATACAAAATAAGAGAGGTAAGGAAAGAAGATACTGTATGCCTGAACCTATACTTAGGTTATCTGATGGCTAGAGCTTATCATTTGACTAGATTAAGCTAATGGAATGTAAGGAAACAAGACATAAATCAATGTTCAGAGCTATTAAACAACCAGACTTTGTTCCAAATTCTCTGTGTCTTTAACACTGGTTAGGATTCAATATCCAACTCATCTATGTGGAAGGAAGATCAAGTGGAGGTAACTCTCTAGGTTCACAAAGTTTACTTTCATTAGCTATTCAACTTTAAATTTGGGAGGATAAATAGCTTTATATTTAGAGAAAATTTCAGAGTTTCCTTTAGAAAACATCCTTCTCTTGCATAAATGAGAAATTCCTATTTCTTGGAACCATCACATGGTTTAGAGAACTTGAAAGCTGGCATTACTTCAAAAGTATAGCCACAGTACACACTAAAATAATGTAAAGATGAACAACTTTATGTGTAAGAATGCTGAGAGCAAAAGTAATCAATGAGAGGAATTCTATAAACCCCAGCTTCACAGCGGCTATCCTCAACTTGGCAGTGATAAACAATCTTTTGGTATTTAGTTCTTTAAATAAGAAGGAAGTTGTCTCATGATGTCTTACATTTAGAATTACATCTCTGAAGTACTTACTATAGTATATTTTCATCCATGCTTACATGTAATAATGGAAGATTCCTGAATGATAGAAACTTTCATTTTTATATCCTTAAAAACCAACTGTATTTATAGCTTGGAGGTGAAAGTCAATTACCTGGAAAATAAAGTACTTTGATTGCTAAAGATAGAAGTATGCAATAAATTAGAAAGTTGATACATGAGACCTGGTCAGTGATGTTACTTTATGTCATCTTTTGTTCCATCACTAGTAGGTTGTGGTTAGGAGAGTGGCCCATCATCACTTAAATACTGCCTGTCACTCACCTGGAGAACATGTACCTCTAAGGCAGGCTTTCCAATTCTGCTTTGTTCTCACTGTTAACAGTAGTAAGTTTGTTATAGTTATGGCAGTTTATCTCCTATTATTCTTATTTAAGTCTTAAGGTTTGGTAGAAAGCTTATCATATCAAAGCCATTTACTTCTAATAGTATCCATTTTACTTTAAAGTAAAACTGTTAAAATTAAATTAAATAATATAGGAAGTAAATATGGAAAACCCCATATACTAAGCCAATGATTAAAATCTGAAATAAATGCTAATGAGAAAAATGAGAGAAATGAACATTTCTGAACACACACTTGCTTTTCTCTTAAAATGGACCACTGTATTCATGATCCAGCCAAACCAAATTTAAATTGCAAAAGGATGAAAAGATAACAGCTTATATTAACATTTTGGAATACCAACTTGCCAGGTACTATTGAAGATTTTAATATATGTATATATTAAATTTTAATATATGTATATATGCATTTTAATATATGTATATATATATTAAATACATACATACATATATATATATATATATATATATATATATATATATATATATGTTTGTAAAGTCATGATGAGCTGAAAAGTTGAGTCCTTTAAGTGTACAGAGAAAAATGCTTTTCAGGTAGATATTTGAGAGAGTCAAACTTGTAAATGTTCATTCATTTAACAGGGAAGCTAGAATCAGCTTCAAACCTGTTATAAATCATTTTAAGACTTCCTTGGGGGAGGTAACACTCCTGATCATTCTCACGTCAATAAGCTTCTGATCTGTCATGCTCAACCACGTTATGAGGTAATGAGAGTGTGTCATGCTCAACCGCGTTATGAGGTAATGAGAGTGTTGAAATAGAGAATTTTCATCACTCATCTTTGCTGAAACAGTCTTCCCAGGAAAGCAAGGAAACACGTCATTCCAAACCACATTAGCCGGACTCAGAGTTAGGGTTTGGAAAATTCTGTATCCATAATGGCTTAGCTTAATTGCTACCTATAGATATCAGGAGAAATTAGGATATATCAGAATATCTTTCTATGACATACTTAATTGAAATAATAAATGCAATGAAAACTTGGGTTCAGCCAAACTTTTCACGAAATAGGTTTAGAGGGAAAAAGACTCCAAAATTGTATTACAAATAATAGGCAATTTCATAGTTCCCTTGTAGGCATTTATGAGTGATGAGTTATTGTCTGGTTTGGTAAATTGTCTTGGGTACCCCATATACCCAACAGTTTAAGACAGTAGATATCCTTTTGATCATTTAGTGTTATCAGATCAACCTTCATGTTTGGTATATCATTTCAGCAAGTTCGGAGTAGGTCATTAAAATACACTTGTTTCTGTTGCCAAATGTTTCTACTCTAAGTATAGCAAAAAGAGTAATTCTTGGAGACCATGGGAGTTGTTCTCAACTGGTTTCACACACCTATGCTTTATCTGAAGTTATTTATGTCATGTTTCAGGAAATACTGAAATGATATGAAATATTTTCAATATCATCTTACAATTCTACTTGGAAATAATCATGAATTTTGGAATCTATTTCCAAAATTCTGAGCAAATAAAAGCCTGACAATTCTCTGGCCTATTTGTTTGCTTGTTTGTTTGTTTATTTTTGATGTGTTTTTTAGTTTATTCAATTTTTACTTTTACTATTGTTTTTATTTGGGGGCTTGTTTGTTTAATTAAATTATTTTGTTAATTTATGTTTCAAAAGTTGCCACCCTTCCTGGTCTGCCTCCCCAAGTTCTTCACCCCATTCCCCCGTGAGGGTGCTCCTCCATCTGCTCACTCATCCTCTCTCACTCCCATCAGCATCCCTCTTCTCTGGGGCATCCAGTTTTCACAGAATTAAGCACATCCTCTTCCACTGAGGCCATACAAGACATTCTTCTGCTACACATGTGCCCAGGGACACAAACCACCCCATGTATGCTCCTTGGTTTCTGGCTTAGTTTCTGGGTACTCTGACACTGTTATTCTTCCTGTGGAGTTGAAATTCCCTTCAGTCCTTCTGCTAACTCTTCCATATTGGTTCCCAACTTCAAACCAATGGTTGGCTGTAAGTATTTGCATTTGTCTCAGTCAGTTACTGGTAGAGCCTCTCATAGTACACCATGCCAGGCTCCTGTCTGCACACACGAGGTGGCCTTAGTAATAGTGTCAGGATTTGGTATGGGCATATGGGATGGATTTCAAGCTGGGCTGGTCACTAGGTAGCCTTTCTCTCAGTCTCTACTCCATTTTTGTCCCTACCTTTCCTTTAGAGGAAGACAATTCTGGGTTAAAATATTTTGAAGATGAGTGGGTGGACCTCTGCCTCAACTAGGGGCCATGTCTTTCAACTGGAGGTGGACTCTTCCAGTTCTATCTCCCAACTATTGGACATTTCATCTAATGTCATCCCCATTGAGTTCTGGTAGCTTCTCACATCCCATGGCTCTAGGACTTTCTAGAGATTCCCCCTACCCTTGAACCCCCACTGCTGCATATTTCAAGTCTCTAGCCTGTTTATTAAGAATGTCATCTTAGTTTCTGTTGAAGTGACATGATTATGTTTTAAACTCCTTTTGTCTCTGTATCCTACCTCTTTAAACATGAAATTGTGATCATGAATATTTGAGTTGATAATAACCTTTCATTTGGAGAAGAAAAATGTTGTCACGTTTCATCTTTCTTTGGGTGAACAAACTACTTACTCAAAGATGGTATCTTCTTATTGAATGGCCTATAACTTACTCAATGATGGTACCTTCCTATTGAATGGCCTATAAATGGGAATGATTTGTAGTAGGTCTCATTGAAAAGCAATGAGATGCAAGTGTCTTGTGACTTGGATTCTCTTAAAATCGATATCAGATTAACCTAAGTGACTAAACAATTCTAGATCAAAGCTGCATTTTTCCTTCATGATCACCACATAGTCCTCTCTCCTTTTTGTGGCTTTGTAACTGTGGAAGGTTAGGTGGAAACATGGAGTACCCAGAATGCATAAAGCAAGCTTCCTTCAAATCCTTCTCTTTTCTTATTAGAATGTGAGCTATAATTTTTTTCAGATCTTTAGCTTTTAGCTTTAGCAAGTGGAATTTAAAATTTACTTTTTCAAATATTCTTCATTTTTCTTTCATTTATTTTTCATTTTTTAGAATCTATTTAAAACACATGAAGCTGATGAGTGGGATTAGTCTGTGATATATTGCATACTGTAAAAATAACAGAATTTGGGCACATTATTTCCCCTGTGTGGGAGGGTCTACCATAGAAGTTATACATAAACATGAAACATTCCACACAGCTCTGATTTTAACTAGATTACCATTTTTGATGAAAGTTTATATCTTGTGGCTTAGACTTGAAATAAAATCACTTGAAAAGCATTAGTATGTTCCAAGGTTTTCACAGACATGTGCGCTTTCTGAGGCGTACCTCCCATTAGCAACCTCCCTGGATACGTGGATGAAAAGCAGAAATAAATCTGTGGTTAAGTTTAGTCTTTATCTTCACAGTTTCTCAAGAAAATTTTTTTGGTGTATCCTAAGTCTTATATTCAAATTTTCATGTATTTTGCCAAATTCAGCTTCTTAAAACTATCACAATCAGAAATGGAGGAACGTTAGCGGATTCTTTTGGGAATGTGTGGACGTGGCTGATATTTTTAGTCCTTGTAAAAATTTAGTTGTTTACAAATAATAAATACAGCCTAAATGATGACTACTTTTACAGCATATGGATGTGGTGTCTAGCTTTGCAGAAAGAAGGCTAAGATGGCGGAATTGGACCATCTCATGCTCCGAATGTGTTCTAACTCTGTGGACACCGAAAGCTTGCCCAGTACTTAGAAGTTTTCTGCAGTGACATAAATAAATCTTTCAGTAGTCTCAATAGTAGGCAATTACATAAAGCGATGAAAGATCAACTCATTTGACTTCTTACCTTATTAGTGTATGATAGATGCATAGCTTAGCATATATATTTTCCTTTCCCCTTCTGACCACTGTACTATTCAAATGTCATAGTGGGCATTCATAACCAAATCTGTTCCCCACACACAACATTTGACTGCTCCTTAATCCTCTTTTTATTGTATAATATGAGTGAGAAATATGACACTGCTTCTTAAGTCTTTCATCCCCTGAGAAAAATTAAAGGGATCCTTGAGACATGCTACAACTACAGCACCTCTGGGATGGTTTCAAATGCCTAACACCTTTCCTTGCTTTATTTAATCCCAAACATATGTTTTCTTTCAAACAGGAAATCAGACTACCTACTGATCTTATTTAAATACAAATTAATTGTATACAGTGTTAGCCATTGGCTTGCTTCAGATCAATATAATTCCCTCTAGTCTCTCATGGGGGTCGTTTTCAGTATAATGCTTCTCTCTAAGTTTCTCAGAATGAGAGGCACTATTGTGGTGAAGTTTGAAAGACCACAATTTCTATCTCTTCTTAGATTGAAATAATCATAAGGACCAAGGACTGAAGATGCCTATATTTCTTTAATGTGAAGTATATTCATGTCTTGTTTTCATTATTGATATTTTATTTCTGGAGGAACACCTAAGGATTTTGTTTTACATAATTTTAAATCTCATTTTCTCCTAAATGTTTTAAAATTTTTGCTGATACAGAATCATAGCACATGTTTATGGGACAAAAGTGTAAAATTTCAGTTTGGACATACAGTGTGTATTGATCAGATGAGAGTAATTGATGTATCCATTATTTTGAATATTTCTCACATCATTGGGGAACATTCAATTTTCTTTTGTTTGCCGTTTTGAAATGTGCACATAAGTATTGTCAATCCCAAGTACCCTAAGGTACTTCAAAATCTTAGAAGTAACTTCTATCCAGCTATACTTCTGCTAACCACTCCCTCTATTTCTATTAAAGCTAACCAGTCTCTTTGTAAGATGGACTTTTAGATTCTGCATGTGTAGTGTTTAGCCTTCTGTCTCTATAATGAAACACCTGTGATAATTAACTTAGGAAGTTTGTTATGGGTCAGGGCTTTGGAAGTTCCAGTTTTGACTGCAATGCATTAGGCTTGTGGTGTGATAGCACATCCTGTTGGAAGCACGTGGTAAAACAGAACTACTCAGTTCACTAGGAAAGAAATGAGAAAGATGGGACAGATCAGAACCCCACTGTGGGGACAGCCCCAGTGGCATAAGGATTCCTCAGAATGCTCCACCCCTAAAATTCTACAGCACCTCCTACTAACACTGCCTTTGGGCTAAGGCCTGTGATATATTTTATTCCATTTGTGACACTATTAATGGCAGTACAGGATTTATTGAAGTTGCACTTCTGATTCTTACTATTAACAAGTAAAATAACTCACTCTCTCCTCCCCTTTACTCTTGATATCACAGATATTCACTCTGATAGAGACAAAAGGAAATAGCTCAAAGAGTAGATTAGGAAACTATACATGCATATTCTAGAATGGTTGAATAAAATTTACATTTTCTGACAGGTAAAAGCTAGGTAATTTTTTAAATAAAACAATTGAAGCCAGCATTAAAAATACTTAAAATTATTCCAAAAACACCTCATAAAGTGTAAAACACAGTATAAACAACAATTGTAAAGGATCAGAATGTCGATGGTGCTCTAGTCATGTTTACTGAAATGAAACCAAACCGAGCATTGTTAAATTCCTGTTTTGCTACTTTGTGCAGACACATCTTACACTTGATTTCATGATATCTAACTGCCTGGAATTCCTGACAAATTAAATCAGGCTCAATTTCAATTTTTAAAAATTCTTTTGCTTTCCAGAAGGGCCCAGGTTAAAAAACCAAGGTTTCTTTTTTACTTATTCTGCAAGCTTATTTTGATCACTAACAAAGAAAGCCTTTTGGTTTTAGAACACAGTGATGCATTATGTATGACATTTAGTCTGTGGTGTGTAACACTCGACAAAGATACCTACCTGCTGTCTGCTTTCTACAGTCTCCTGATCATCTCTTTCTCATAGATCTCTATTTCTTAATTCAAAGGTAGATATGTACTTAGTGAAAGTGGTCTTCCTTTATTGAGAGTCATTTTTACAAACGTTGTGGGAGGCAAAGATTTGAATAACTACAACACTCTTTTGAGAATTAAGACTTTCTGCCAAGAGTTCAAAATAAGCACATGGAATGAATGGCTTCAGCATCTTTAATCAATACCTAATAATTGCATCTTTGCCAGATTGCTTTCTTCACCTATTCTTTGAGGTTCCTAGAGACCCAAAACTCACCTCTGCTGCTGAAAAAAGATTTTATTTTGAAGGTTAATCCGACTCAGCAGGATTGAAGGATGGCACTTTTCCTTGGTTGTAAGTATGTTGGCTCAGGCCAGACAGCTGTTAGGACATTCTCCTCTGGGAATCGTGCCCTCAACACCCTCCATTGATGCACATACATGGTCTACTGGCTGCCGACTTTCATGCCCATCTGCTCAGATGGCCTGGTGCCCACTCACAAGTTGGCTGGATCCTTGCCCTTAGTGTGTAGGTGCCAGGCAATGATGGGTTTAGATGGGCAGCCTGCATAATACTACAAGTGACAATTTTTTTCTTTCCCTCTGTACAATATCTATGCCTTCCGTGAAAGAGAAACTTGTGCTTCTCCATCCCCTGACCATACCCGTGGATGCATGCAGCCTTGTACATGTAGAGGAACATGTGTATTCAACTTGTCACCAACATTAAGATAAGGGAATTAAGGGGATAATTTCCCAAGATCCAAGTGACAAGTTCCAATGATGAAATGGATTGGACTGTGAAAATACGGAGCACCTGGAGTCTGTCAGAAGACATTTAGTAAGGGGGTAAGTACAGCAGGCTGGAAGATACCCTGATAGCAGGGTACCAGGGCATGGCTGAAGCTGTGGCAGTGTTGGCTATTGTGGTTCCAGTACACATCATTCAGCTTGCATTGAAAATCAAGCAGAAAGAAAAGGGTTAATAGGAACACAATTTTTATGTTCAGTGGGGCCAAGGGTAGATGCAGTGATAGTCAGACCTCCAAAATGACCCTAACAAAAAGAACAGGAAACAAAAATAGCATCATTCCTTCTAAACTACAGCAAACCCATGAAGAGGAATAGATTGGCACAGGAGGTTGCGACTTTAATGATCCAAAGCATATGAATGCTTGTTAGCAGACAGCAGACAGACATAAGTAAGAACAACAGTAATGACAGCATCTGCAGCCTGGCCTATGGCACGAAAACCAATCAGGCAGCAGTGGAGAATAGCGCCTGAAGGTATGTTAAAGCCGTGCTTTCCTTGTGTGTTTATTTAAGGGTGATTGAATTCAGGGTGTTGTCAGTCTGCCTTGGAGAATGGTTATCCAATGTGTAGGCATGATCTTTCTCTCTGAATATGGTCTGTTGAGTCAGTTAGTTATGTGTGACTACTTGATCTGTCCTAGCCTTTATATACTGCCAAAAGCGTCCAGTCCAAGTTCCAAAGGAATGAGGCCTAAAAACTTTTGGCTCCAAAATCAAATTAGGCTTCTCTACTTCCTTAGCCAGAAATGCATAAATACCCGATGGCCAAAACCGAAGAATTTGACATTGTGGAATGGATAGAGCTGTCATCTACCACTAAAGTGTGGAAATATCTACTGTTTGAAGTCAAGACTAGTTCAACATCTTCAGTAATCAGAACAGACTTCTTGGGACACCTTTCTGGGGGTATTCTGGCATTGGGCTAGGAATGTTTCTGGCAAGCTGCCGATTTCAGATATCAAAAAATGTAAGAACATACGGTTTTTGGAAGAAAATCTGCCATTTTTCCCTGCCCAAAAAATTCATAAAAGCAGCACATTTACATATTAAAAGTGGGTCCCTTATTCCACGTTCAGGTCACTATCAGTTGCTTAGATGCATTGAAAGACAGCATAAGTCAGGATGATTCAAAGGAAATGATCATATGAATAATATTCTGATTAGCTTTTATTTGGGATTATCTCAGGATTTTTAAGTGAAAAGTAGAAAAAAATTCAGGATAAAGACCCAAAACTCTTTCATCTGACTACTACTGTGCTATGAGTTAACTATCAGAGTTCCCTGAGCAAACTGTTCTCAAGTGCCCTGTCAAGAGAGCCCCAAGCTAAGAAGTCAGTTTTACATTTCTTGGAGTACTTAACATACAATTTTGCAATGCTATGAGACCAATCTTTCCAATGTGTCATTGAACCAACCGAGAGTATTAGGTTTGGCTCAAGATATGGTACCAGAAATGTGTTCCTAATTCCTTTCAAAATAAGAGCCAGCTGAATTTCTGGCCTATTCCAGATGAATTTCTCTTCATTTCTTATAGAATATTTGATATCCATTTTGACTGAACTAAGGTCAAATTTGCAAAAGTAACACTTTACTGACAGTAATTGAAGTAAGTTCCTGGGTTTGTATGGATGGCCTGGGATCTAGGTTCTTCTCTAGAAATAAAAAATGAATTGATATACAGCCATTGCTATAGAAAGATACAGATGCAGAACTGTGTGTAAGAGGACACATCTATGTTAAAAGACATTAAGCACATCTAATGTCACAAGTCATGAAGTATTTATAATTATAATTATTATTATATAACATATAGACTACAGAGTTATAATTGTATAATAATAAAATTATATATTAATATTATTTAATTATATATTAATATAATGTAATAATTATTTGTATATTGTATATGTACATGTGTGCATGTACTCACTCAAGAGCACATGTGGAGTCCAGAGGATAATATTGGTATGTATTCTTCAATAACTTCTCTGCTGTATTTTTTGAGACAGTATTTCTTACCACCCCAGAATTTGCTGTTTTGGCTAGACCAACTCAAACATAAGCCTCTTGAATCTGCTTGTCAATTGGTAGCCCTGGTGTTATAGGTGCATGCTACAAAGTCTAACTTTTTATGTGGATTCTGGGAATCAGAACTTGTATCTTTATGCATGTGGAGCAAGCATTTTGACACATCAAGCCATCTCCCCAGGTGATAAATCTAAGGCATGTAGAGGTGGAGTATAGTGCTTATAAAGGCTCACTGGCTTTTGGTTATGGATTAATTTTACTAAAAAATATGTATCATGCCTTTCATGATTCTCAGGGCTGAATTTATTGCCTATCAGAGTAGTAACTGAACAAAATACTAGCTGCCTTCCACAGGTAGATAATTTATAACTAATTATTTTGTAACTTTGCAAACATCTGTCTGTTATCACCATATTTCACTTAAGTATCTTAGAATATTATAGAAGATGAACTAATAATGGCTTTGGAAACCTGGAAGATATATAGACTAAGTGTATGTATGCCTTTGTTAATCTACTCAGCACAACCCAGTGGGTTTTACTGGGTGAATCCTAGCACAGAATTATGATTGCCAATACTCTTTCTCCTCTAGGTCTTATAAAAGAAAACAAAAATAATGTCAAAATTAGTTTATAACCAAAATGTAGAAGTTGTCAAATATCTTAATCTCCTTATTAAAATCCCATTGGAGCCACAGAAGAAAGAAAAAGAATTCATCAATAGAAAATCTTAGAAATGAAATTGTGAGCAAAAGTGAACAAGAATAAAAATTTTAAAAGATAAAATATATTATCTTTTCCAGCTTGGTGTGTATCTATTTATATTCTAAGCATATGGAAAGATGAAGCAGGAGAATTTTGAGGTTGAGCATGCCTTCACTATACAATAACACTGAATGCTAAACGTAAATAAAGATGTTAGAAAGGGTCCATGAGAGAGGTTAGGGAGAAAGGCCTCAAAGAAGGAGGGGAGAGTAGGATGTGTGACCTAGAAATAGAGTTGAAGAATACTGCAGGTGGAGAGGATTAATCGAGTACAGAGGTGGGAGGGTGGAGAGTTGGGAAGATGGAGAGAAGAAGAGATGGTGGGGAAGGGAGTGACAAAAACCTTACAAAAGCACCCTTGTGGGGACTTACCATCTTAGTTTATTTTCTTTTGCTCTGACAAGATAAAATACTCTGATGAAAGCAATTCCAAGGATAAATAGGTTATTTCCATTTATAGTTCAAAACTGTAGAGTTTTGTCTGTGGGGACATCACAACAACAGAGCTGAAGATGTGTAGTCACATTCAAATCAGGAAAAGGGAGGGCTGCATGCATGCATACTGTCTCCGGTAATCCAGGATCCCAGCCAGAAAATGGTAAACCCACAGTAAGTCAGATTCTCACCTCAGTGTAAGAACGATAATTCCCCAGAGACATGTCCACAGGTACATCTTCCAGGTGATTGTACATGTTCTTAAGTTGACAATTAACACAAACCATCATGACTACTATATTCTAAATCTACTAAAAAGGAAACTAACGGTATTTTTCAACTAGCATGGATAGTAATCTTCTCAGAAACCAATGACTATTAAGTGCAAAATCCAAGTACCTGGCATGAGTTATGTCCCCACAAGTTGTTGATAAGATAGACAGACCCCTGTATTCCCCAAATAATGTATTCTCTTGGTTGCCTACAATAATGATAATGTAAAACAATGAACGTCACACATTGGGTTGCAGGACATGGAGAAGAATATCCCCTTTGCTGACTTGCTTACACTGTGTCAGAAGTTACTATAGAAGCTCCTGGAGGAGTGAATTCACCATCAGTCCTACATAGCTGGAGATACTATGATCTATAGTAACAATCTACAGGGGAAGAAGAGGTTCACATTGATACAATAGTAGCATGACCGTTATAGGGTAAAGGACAGCTTTCAAATTGGATTGTCAGCCCACTGGAGAGAAGTTAGCTCATGGTAGAGAATGTAAACTTGGTAAAGGGCCTATAGTTGAGGGATGTCATAGACTTTAAAAGAAAATTGTATCAAAATAGAAATTGTGTCAAAGTACCTTCCACAGACATGTGCTTTTAGCCATAGATTAGTGTTGTTCTCAACATCTACAGAAAAGCTATTTTTTGAGTGGGCAGTAGTTCTTACAGAGATTCAAACATGTTCAGAGTGCTATAAATAAGTGTCTAACAACAGAGTATGAGTGTCATAGCAATTGATTAGCTGGCCAGGTTTCCTACTCATTCTCAGGCAGTCAACTATAATGAAATTTAGTGGATCACTCATGTGCATACACATGTGTGTGCGCGCGCGCGCACACACACACACACACACACACACACATTCACACAGTAGGAAGGGGGCTAGTTGGGGGGAAAAGGGGTGTTGTTGGAGAGGAGAGATGACAAAAGAGGTCAGTGGATGAATATTACCATAAATTCATGTATGGAATTACTGCACAATAACAAAGAATGAACCTAGCTATAAAGAAATAAATACAATGAAAATTAGCATTTTTCTAAAACATCATAAAATGAAAATATTAGCAAAAGTAAACATGACTGAGATATTTTTGTATGATTAAATAAGAAAAGACATGTGGGTACATTGTAATGACTAAAGAAGATGCAACCTGCATTTTTTTGTGGAGAAAGGAAAATTAGTTACAGAAAAGAAAACTCAGAAAACAAAACAGAAAAAATCTGACAAATCGACTTGCTCATTTTTCTGACAGCACCTCCAAGATCAACACTTTGTAGTACCTGGTACCCAGACAACGAGGGTATTACTGCCAGTCACAGCAATCATTCAGAAGGAACAGACTCCCAGACATTATCACCCATTGCCCATAGCCATGTGATCACTGCATTAAATCAGAAGCAGCTTAGAATCTAGAGTTTAGACTCAAAATTGCCTGCTAACGCAGAGAGGGAAGAGGGGCTGATGTGGCTGAGAAAGAGAGGACTAAAATCTTCTTCCTAATAATCAATAGGACCTCCAGCATTATTATCAATCTTACTTCAGAAATTCAGAGTAACTGTTCTATGGAATAGCCATATATGGGTTGATGGTAGCACACTCATTTAATCCCAGCAGTAGGGAGGCAGGCCAGAATGGTCTATAGAATGAGTTTTAGGACAGCTAATGCTATACAGAGAAACCCTGTTTTGAAACAAACAAACAAACAAACAAACAAACAACAACCAAACCAAACCAAACCAAAAAAAATGAAAATAAAAAGCTTATTGTGGAGAGAGTTCTTTCAATATTTTAATGTGGAGAACTCTAGAGAGTTCTTTCAATATTTTAATCCCCTTCTTAAAAATGTCAACTAATACCCATTGATTATTAGAAATTAATTAGTTATTAAGTACCAACTAGTCACTGTAGTCATAACTACTCATTGTAGTCATATAGTAGTACTACAACTAGTTAGATATAAATAATAAATTGTTCTGAGTGATAAAATAACATGTTTTCTATGCAAGGTTATAAAGATGAGTAGAAATTACCAAATAAGAAGATATAAAAAGATGTATGTGTAGGTGAGTTGGTAGAAGACTATTTATAAGCAGAAATAACAAAAAGAAAATAAACAGGCTTAAATTTTTTTAAAAAATGAACTTTTCAGAGTATTTTCAAAAGAGAAGAAAGATAGGATTCATAGAAACACAAAACAGTGATAAACAAGAGTGGTGTTAGGAAGTTACATATTTCAAATCAATAGAATTTCTAGAGGAAGACAGTGCCATGAAACCCAGAATTAAAGGGAACACATTACATTATTAAAGTAAATATTCCTCATTCTGGACAGCCTGTGGAAGGACTGGGAAATATGGTCCTGTTTGTTATTACTGCAAGACACGTTATTTTTCTTAGTGTAGAGTCCACAGGAATATTTTCATATTTATGTTTCTCAGAGGTATCTAGAACAAAAAAGAGAAATCTCTTTTACCTATTACCTACTCAAAACTTTCTCGTTTTTCAAAGGAAAGGATGATGCCAAAATAATATTAATTAAAAAAAAGGAAAAGAAAAACAACCCCCCACTAGTGCTCCCCTAAGATAAATAAAGATGAGTGAATTCTGAGGCATTTAATTCTCCATTGGATCTTCACCACAATGCTGGAGTTAGTCATTAGTGCTCCCTGCCTGTGCTATCAGTAAATGATCAAAGTGTTTGTTTGGGGAGAAATTTGTCATATAACATAATGATTCCCAAATTGTGGTGCCGGGCGTTTAGAGTAGACTCCTCTGTGTTCATTTAGGAGGTATTTTAAGGCAAAATTGGATGATAAGATATAGGACCAATTGGGAATTTTTTTTTTTCGAAAATCAAATAACACAGAATGGTAACAATATTAGTTTGTGGACTCACATTCAAAGGCAGTAGCTAAGCATTCCCAGAACAAGGAGGGGAGGGGCTCATGAAGTTCCACCCTCAGCCTGCAGCTATTGGCAGCTGATATCTCCTGGGGAAGGGGGTTGGTTTTCTTCAAGTGTGTATCTACTGCACTTTAGTAGATGATGTTGAACACATACACACAGAGCTGTCGCTCAATAAGTTCAGTGAGGTCTTCATAATATAAGAGAGAACATATGAAATGAGAGAGAAGAGAGCAGTTGATAGGGCAAGAATTGGAAGGGGAAAATGGGGAGGTAATTTTATCAAAATGCATTGTATGCATGAATGAAATTCTCAAACAAAAAGTATGCCAAGGTGACAAGTAAACCAACCAAACAACCAAATAAAATCAGTGCTTGAATTGGCACTTATTTTGGAATTAAAATATTACAGAAGAGAGTTTTAGGCATGAGCAGGTATGGAACAAGTGTGGCTCCCAATGACACAGGTCATATGTTACAAAAGAAACTCTTACATGAGTAAATTTTATAATTTACTCCTAAAATAAAAACTTCACACTTAAATCTTCAGGCAACAACAAAAGTATAATGCTCTTTTAAAATAAAAATTTTCACATCACAAGTGCTCTAAGTTTGAGTTTTTATAAAAAGAGAATTTGGTATTTTAATCATAAACAAGGGAAAGATGACTTTGTATTTATGTCATACTCTCAGTTTTTTCTGTGTCTTTAGAATAGATTTGATTTTCTGCAGTCACTATGAAAGACCCAGCTTCCTCTTCCACAATGAAAAGGAAAAAAAAAAA
>JADRCC010164148.1:0-12792 GCA_019843855.1 Hylomyscus alleni
GTGTGTGTGTGTGTGTGTGTGTGTGTGTGTGTGTGTGTGTGTGTCTCCTACAAATTTCAATCAAACTTTTACTCTTGGAATATAGAAGTGATATGTCATATGGCATTAGTCAGTGGCCACACTGGGAAATTTTAATAGGTAGCAAACCAAACCCAAAGAAATCAAAACAAAAACATAGACGTCTAGAGACTGTCATCTTGAGAGAAATATGTAATATCATTCAGGATCTGTTTTTCTTTCAGCAAAATCTTAAGAATGTCTCCCTAGAGAAGATTTCAGTTATCAATGGTCTCTTCTCTGCTGTGGTTTTATTGTGTAATATGTTATATTTCACTATGATTTACAGTGAGTTATATGAATTATTTGTTGAGAAATACAGAAATCCATGCCCATATTCTCTTATGTAACTATAAGTACTGTATTGGAAACTTTCGTGACAGCACACTGTACACTCTAGGTATTGCTCAGTGTCGTGTGCACAGTCCTATAAATTATCTTGAAAGGATCAGGGTAGTAATCGTGAGTCATGGTACCACATGCTGTCATAAACAAACTGGGGCAGGCCCAGTGACATTTTCAAGTCATTCAGAAGTGTTTTGTGAGGTCATCTGTCCCATTTGATGCATATTCTTATTAATGGATTCTCTGCATTTTTCTATCTCCATTTTTCCCCCTGAGAGTATCTGGGAAAGATGTTAAGGAGAGGAGGAGGGTGCGAGGAAGTGTCAGCACTGGCAATTAAATTTATTAACTCAATTACCTGGGGTACCAATAAAAACTATAATCATGAGGCCATCTAAAAGGCATTAGCTGTTTTACTGCTAATGGGGCCCTTGCCAACAGGAAATGGAACCAGATGCTCTTTGGTGGGTGCCAGCAGCTGTTTGGTAGTACAGAATGAAATAGATTGGACTGTGGTAGGGCATCTGGGCTAATGATAAAATATGCTTTGTATTCAGAGTGTCTCCATTCAAGAAGTATCAATTTATACTTGGCCAGAATGAATCCATGAACCTCCTTAAACCCCTGAGAATTAGTCATAAAGGTAGGGTGACGATTTTATGGCTAAAAAGAACTATAAGCAGAGGATCATATAGATGTACCTTTCCAGGCTATCTCTGACAGAATGTGCTGTAAAATCTTAGCTAAGATATGCCCCAGGTTTTCCATCTCCTCTCCAGTGCTCTAGCTTAGCTGCTTCAGAAGTTTTAGTGCTTACACTAAATCTGTCAACTTAAGTATCCAGTGAGCTGGTTGGGAGTAGAGGCATCTCCAGTGACTAAGGACTAGAATAATTTATTATTTCACGAGCAAGTCTAAACTGATTCTTAGATGACTTAGACATTAAGGTTGCCATCTATACACTGGCATTATATTAATTTATTGTATTTATTTCAAGTGTTTTGTAATGGTTGGAGGAATTAAATCAAACCAAATGGTATAATACTATGCAGAGTTGTAAAAACAAGTGTATGTTTTTTATCAAGAAAATTGCAGTGGTTCATACAGCCTGTGCGGGCAGGACAGACTTCTAGGAATTCAATTAGTCATGAAAAAGACATTTTCGAATATAGAGAATAAACATCATGTAGATGACAGACTAAGAGTATGCCAAAATACAGATCAGCATAAAATATTTTTCATCCAAAAAGCAGCAGATAGTTCAAAAGGACAGAAGTAAGTTCTGAGCATAAGGATGATGATATAAAAAGATGAGTAGAAGATTATGCATAGTTGAGATTTTCATAGGTACTGGAATTTTAAGTGTTTCAGAAAAGTGTTGAGCCCTACTGAGAGAGATAGCAAAGGATCATTCTGTAGGAATTCTAAAATTATATAGATTGAAAGAAAAGGAATCTAGCCAGTGACCAGCATGGGGACCCAGAATTGAAGTCCTGAGTGTTAATAATGGGCAAGAAACCTAGAAGTAATGTAGAAGTAAGTTATAAATGCTGTGTGTAGGAATTCATTATTGTTGAGTGAGGGCATGGTAATCTTTGATCTCCTTCCTACCATAGTTAGTCTACTTGTGGTCTGTCTTAGTCTGGAATATAGTCAGATAATCTTTCAGATATTCTGAGGTATAGTATTGATATGTTTTGCTCCCTATTTGTAATGAAGATATTTCCATAAGTATACAGAAGTATACATTTTGCTCTTCTCTTTTTCAGAAACACAAGATAAATATTAAGGGATTTTTCATTGGTTCAAAAGATAAATGACTTATTCAATTGCCATTTTTAATTGATTTATTTCTTATAAAAATAAGATTTTGAAATTTCATTATGTTGAACAGTAAAATTGGTAAATTCTTTATCTTGTATTTTTTTTAAATAAGTTTACATTAAAGTACTTGGAACATATTCTATGAGATGAACTTCAGTAAATCATGCTTTTATGTGATATTCTCTTGATAAAACACTGCAAAGGCAGTAGGGTTAGATTGTATTCTTGTTCAAACCTTTGTCTCAGCAAGAGCTCACTGAGTTATTGAAGGAAATCAGCACATAGTAAGAAAGACTCTAAAAGCAGGTTGGCAAGGGAGAAATTTCCCTTTGTATCTGGGAAGTGAGAATGGTCCCTGACTGAAAATAAAAGTTACATTCAACTTCTTCCTGAAAGTATGTAGTCCTGGAAGAGGAACTTTGACTCCAACATTCACTCCCTAGAAGTATTTATCATAGCCCTTAGAGACTCTGAGCCAAGACATGTGTGATGTTTGACCTCCTAAGTAATTTTCCCCTGCTATTTACTTTCACATAAATGCTGACCTATATCAAGATTATTACATAGCCATCAACTAATCAGAGCAAATACTCAGTATTCATTAGTAAAGAGTTTAATTCAGAAAGTCTCTGTACTTTCAATTGAGTATTTAATTTATTTATGTGTAATTTAAATGATTGGACTTTACATATCACCTGTATAAAAGACACATGATAAGAAAGCAAATTGATTTTTGTTTTTGAGTAGTTTAATCTTAAATAAGTGTTTTCTATATCATGCAAGGGAACGTAAGAAATTGAGAGTAGAGCTAATAAGGATATGAAAAAAAGAAGAAATAAAAATTTAAGAACATGACATAGAAGACATAAAAGGAAAGATACTTTTTTCTCTAAACCTTCTATGCATGTGTGTGTATACAATGAATATGTATGTTCAAAGTCATGCGTGTGAATGCAAGCATAAATGTGCTATAGTGCACAGGATTATGACAGGGGATATCCTCAGGTGATGTTCTTCACTTTTCACGGTATTTGACATATTACTTCTTACTTTCTTTTCCACTGCATGTGTGTCTCCATCTGAACCACTAGTTTTCAAAATTACCTTCTCACCATCTTGGGTCTGGTCATAACAGCACTTGAGCTTATAGACATTTCATGTGCTGATTTCCCTTGGCTCAGGGAATTTGAGCACAGGACTTCATGACATATAAAATGATATGTATCTAAACCCACCAAGCCATCTTTCCAGGCCTCCCTGAAAACATGTTCGCAATGTTTATTTCAAGAAGAGTTTATCAGACACAAAGGAGGCAATAAGATATCCCAGGAAAATATAAGATGTGATATAGAAACAGTAAAACATTTCAATCAAGATGTAAGTTCAAAGGGGTTAGATAGGATCTTAGTACTGTTTCTTTTTTTTAAATTTTTTACTATTTTTTTATTTTTTAAAGATTTATTTATTATTATTTGTAAATACACTGGAGCTGTCTTCAGGTACAACAGAAGATGGCATGATCGGGTGGTTGTGAGCCACCATGTGGTTGCTGGGATTTGAACGCTTGACCTTAGGAAGAGCAGTCGGTGCTCTTAACCACTGAGCCATCTCACCAGCCCAGTACTGTCTCTTTTACCTAAGCACTTGGGTGGGTTGAAGTGGGTTTTTAATATTTTCTGAATGCATAAAACAAGAATATTTGAAATCACATGAAAAATCGTAAATTTTCTGGGAACAGAATTCTGTCGTAGCTGAAGCATAATGAGATGGAACAATGCTGGATTTGAAGGGTCTCTGTTGGCAGGGTTCTCACGCCTAATATAAATTTAGATCTTAGGAGAATTACTGATCGCTCTTCTTCTGGTTATGTAGCCAAGTTATATAATATTTCACAAAAGTTAGTTAATGTGACTGACCAAACCTGCTCAGTCAGTCAACAGGTGCTCCAGCACAGGAGTGAGGATTAAAAAGAAAAAAGACAATTAGACAACATTGTAGCATGACCCAAGTCAATTCTGAGACTGAAGTCAGGTTTAATTTTTTCCAATCCACTTTTATACCATCTTAATTTCATGCAAGTAATAAGGGTGAGCAGCAGTACATTAAGGAACTAGCAAGGCAGTAAGCAAAGTCCCATGATTACTCCCGTGACAGATGTTTCCAAAGGCTCCTCAGAACGGTCAAAATATCTGAGCCCACTTCCTTGTCCAAGCCCAAAATCTTGCCTAAAGCCTACTTCTTTTGTTCCACCGTAAGATTAAAATTCCTGTCTTAACCTTCTTCACTATTATAGCCTAAATTTAGATTCCTGCCTGAAGTTACTTCTTCATCAGGCCCCGTTATTAGATTCCTGCCAGAAACCCGGATGTTAGATTCCTTCCAGAAGCCCGGATGTTAGATTCCTGCCAGAAGCCCGGATGTTAGACTCCTGCCAGAAGCCCTTTTCCTTGTCCTTGGCCACTGTCAGATTCCTACCAAGCAGTCCTCCAAAAGGCTCTCCACATGAGACAATGGATAAAACATCTTCAACTTTTCATATTATAAATTGACTCCATCTAAAATTTTATATAGTATCTCAAATATGCAGTCCAGTTAGTATGGATTTAAAAGCTTTGCCTGGAATATTTAGGTGTATCTCGAAATCAAACACATTGAAAGGTGACAGTAGAAAAATGTAGAGGCTGTGTGTGTGCATGTGTGTGTGTGTGTGCGTCGTGTGTGTGTGTGTGCGTGTGTGTGTGTGTGCGTGTGTGTCTGTGTGTGAAAGAGAGAGAGAGATGACTTATTGATAGGTGATAATTTTTTAATTAAAATGTTATTTCATCATTTCCTACTTCACTTTCCTCCCTCCAGTCCTTCATAGGTACATCCCCTCCCCTTGTTCTCTTTCCAACTCATGGTTCCTGTTTCTGTAGTGGTCGTTTCATATAGATGCGTATGAATACATTTATGCATGTATATGTACATTTGGAACACCTTTTATTGCTTCAGGGCCTGTTGACCTTAGTGATGCTGAGTCTAATTCTTGTTTTTATGTAAGACAATGAAGATTTTTATGACCTGTAGCACCTCTGAGCTCAAAGTTGCATCTCAAAAAAAGTTATTATGATGTAACTCTGCCAGCATAGTAGTAATGTGTATTCCAGTGGTGTCTATGCAACTTGGAGGCTGTGTTCTTTGCAACATGAAAGGTTCCCAGTGAGGCTGGATAAATGTCTCACTAATTCAGAACTCATACTACTCTTTCTTAGAACTAGAGTCTGATTCCATGAACCCATCTCTGGTGGCTCAGAAACCCCGGAACTCAAGCTAATAGTGGTTTGAAACCTTTGGCTTCTGGCCTCTGAAGGTGACTTCACTCCCCGACCCCCTCTCTCTGCTACACAAACACAAAGTTAAATGTACTAAAACAACTTTAATAGAATTATACATTATGATACTAATTATAATGCTTTTTCTCAAGAACGATTGCCAAGATCAACCATCCTTAACACTTTCAGTGATCTGGAATTGAGCAGGTTTGAGCTGGAGTTGTTAGGAAGAGAGAGTTCAAGGAATCTGGTGCTTATATAATTCCTGCTTTTTCTGCTACACTAGGAATTGGACTGCAATCCAAACGTCACCGAATACAATCTTAAGGATGCTTCTTGACCATAGTCGCTTATGAGGAGATAAAATGGCCAGTCTTGGATCTAGGAGAAAAATCATAGTTTAGAAAGATGCATAAATGAATGCACATGTGAGTATAGAAGTTGTAGAGGATTTTACTGAATGAACAGGAGTAAAATGTGTCTGTCCAGGAGTCATTGATGCTGTCCATTAGCAGCCTGGGATGTATACCTGAGTCTTCTTCCTTAGCTGCTTAAAGCAATACAGATCAAATAAATATAGCTGATTACATCTTCATGTTCTTTATTGTGTGCATCGCACTACTATGGAATGTCCATAAAAATCCATTAAAGCTGCAGGCTGCATAGATATGTGATGTAAAGATCGATGTTCTTTAGTAAAAATATTATGAATGATTTAAGGAACCAGGGAACTCATATAAAAAGAGAGATTTTCAATATTTTTTGTTTACTGGGAAAGTATATTTAAGGACAATGCCAGGGTTCATTTAGGCTACACAGATTGAGATGGCAAGCACTAAACCTACATGGATCTGCACCTAGAGCCCCTGTGTATATATTATGGCTATTAGCTTAGTGTTTTTGTAGGACTCCTAAGACTGAAAGTGTGTGTAGCTGACTATTTTGTTTGCTTTGTGGGCTCTTTTCCTCCTATTGCCTTGCCTTGATCAGCTTCTATATGAGGGCTTTTGCCTTGTCTTACTGTATCTCTCTTGGAGGCTTATTTCTTTCTGAAGGGAAATAGAGGGTGAGTGGATCTCAGAAAGAAGGGGAATGGGAGTGGAGGGAGGATGTATTATACGACAGAAGAATGTATTTTCAATTAACATATTAAATGAAAATAAAAAAAATACAAATAATAAACTTTGTAATATAAATACCTTCATTCTCTATTGTCCATGCCTTTTGGAGAGCACTAATTGTCTTTACATAGTATTTAATGTTGACTTAGAAATGAGGTGTGATTGAACAATCAGTTTAAGAACTGAATAGTTGGTCAGCCCATATTGTTGTTCGTCCCAAGAGGCTGCAAACCCTTTAATTCCATTGGTTCCCTCTCTAACTCCTTCATTGGGGATCCTGTACTCAGTTCAATGGATGGCTGTGAGCCTCTACCTCTGTATTAGTCAGGTACTGTCAGAGTCTCTCAGGAGACAGCTATATTAGGCTGGAGTGCCCTTCCTTCAGTCTCTGCTCCATAGTTAGTCTCTGCAACTCCTTGCAAGGGTATTCTTTTCCCCCCTTTCACAAAGGAATGAAATATCTGATAAGTAGGAGAGGATGGGGTGGCGGGCATGGGTAGGGGGGAGGCAACAGGGGTTTGTTCTTGTTGTTTTTGATTGTTCATTAAATATTATTTAGAAAATAAAAAAATATAAAAAAAAGAACTGAATAGTTATCTGAGTTGAAAAACATTATATTATCAACTTTCTGAATTATTAAAACTAATTCTTGCCTGGCTCATTTGATTGAGCTTCTACCAGGGTATTTGCTATAGGAAGACATTGATAAAATAATAGACTTACAATGGTAACTCTATTAAGCTCAGAATTGCTGATATATATTTAGGAAAGTACTTCTTGCATTTGCAGTTTTCATATTTATATAAGCATTATATCAGTGTTATCATCTGTGCTTTGTGCTTACCTAGTGCATAAATCTATCAGTTCAACCTTCACTGATTAATATTCCCTAAAGACATTAATATACATTCAATTGCCAAATTCACATTCCTATTAATATGATAAGAAATAGTTATATGTAAATGTAAAGGTGTGCCATATAAATACAAAAATATAATCTAAATTTGCAAAAAGATTGAGTTTAAAAATTTTGAACTATAAGAACAAAGGATTAAAAAATAATGGTATCTGGATCTGACTACACATGATAGATAAACTAAAGACCTACCAAAATATTTTATGTGGCTATAAGCCAACAACTTACCATAATCTTTCATGTCGATGATATATTATACAAACTCATAAATTTCAAATGATCAAATGTGAAAAAAATAAGTAAAATTATTCTCTCATGCTTTATTCTGTTTTGTTTTGTAATTGCATAAAATAGTTAAAAATGTAAAAGTTAAAAAAAGTGGAAGCTTCAAGTTTCTAAGTATGATGTTTATTATTAAACAAAACAGGTAAGCATTCACTGGCTGAACTGCATTCCTTGCCCAAAACAAAGTCTGTATCTTACTAAGTAACATTTTCTGCATGAGGTTATGCAGTTCAATGAGATTTTATTTTTATGTTTCATGATACCACTAATATCACCAAAATGTATGAATCTGTAGAAGGCAGTTTAACTTGGCCACACAGTGATGTTTAAGGGATAAAGGATGTAGTTTGTGGGTAGAAACTTGTCTACTAAGTTTTGCACACTCAAGATTCCCAAACGTAGTGCAAAAGACAAGGATGATCACTGATTTTCAGTCTTTCTCTCTCGTGTGTACACATATGCATGTGCGCATACATGCATGTACACATATATACATGCATATATAGCATACATTTATATGAAATATACACATATTACATAGATCACATATATTTGCTATTAAGTTTACTTATTTATTTAGTTTTATTCCTACATTCAAACAAGATTCTTTCCTATCTAATTTTCATTTTCATTGAACAAATTGCTGCTGTTTGATGGGAAAAACTGTCATATACATATTAAAATCCTCGAAGACATGCAAATAATATGGAACATTTCAAAACAAGTTTCATTCCCAAGACAACAATATCTAAAATAAGGAGAGTCTCCTAACCTAAAGGAGAATTTTCTGTATCTTAACTTGTCTTTGCTGGACATTTAATACTAAAAGACCATATTTTACATCCACAGTTCCACAGAAGCTTTTACTATTACTATAATGCACAATAAGTTTAGGAATGGTTCTATATCCAGAAAAGAATCCACTACATTTTGATTCAAATATCTTTTGAAATTGTATGTGGAGATCAACTACCTATAATTTTGAACTTTCCACTGTTGTACTATAAAATGATTGTGCTGTGATATTGTATATAATATATATATATAATATATATATATTAGTATATATATATAATATATATATATATATACTAATATATGTACCATTCTGTTGGATATACATGTGTGGTTTTGTGGGTGTGCTTGTAAATTGTGTGCGCATGTGTATGGATGTGTGTGCTTGCTTAACATGATGTAGAAAACAGACAGAGAAAACAGTGAACTTAAAGCCTTGTTGTTGTTTAGGAGATAATGAACATGTGCTTTTTTTTTATTAATTTCATCACCTTAAACTTCAGATGGTTTTATAGTATCTCTTGGCCTTATGAAATGAATGGGCCAATTTCAAACATAAAAAGGAGAATAAATTGGAAAACTTTTCTCTATCATTGCTCTTAGAACAGCCTGCTCCTGCTCCATGTTAAGAGACATGTTACCCATTAGATCCTATTGACCAAGCTAGCAAGAGATTTCTTTGAAAAGCAAGAGCTACCATAAGTAGTATTTGACTGTGGATGCATGAAAAAACACATCTGATACCAGCAGAAACATCATTTGCTGTATCCAGGCAAAGTTGAGGACCATTGAATTGTGAGCTAAACATGTTTTTAATTTTCTGCCACCAAAAGTTTGTGTTTTATGATACAGGAGAAATAATCAATCTAATAGGTAAAAATTGGCAGCAGAAAAATGCAGGATTGTTACAGGAAACACAATAAGTACTTCTTAATTCTGAGACCTTACTCTTCATATCGGCAATTGTTAAGTTCTGTATTAATTGGCACCTATTACAAACAGCAATTCTCCTATGAATACTAAGGAATACACTGATCTGTGGACACAGAAATAGGCCATTAGTTCTTTTATCGGTTTAAATTTCTTCTGTAGAACCTATGACCCATCTAGCCACAGTTTGTGGCATCACTCACAGTTATAGATATGAGTTGTATCTCACAGAGGGGGCCTTAAATCCAGTAAAAAAAAATATTGGCTACTCCATCATACTTTTATCTCTGTTACACTAGCATACAAACAACATCAGGCCCATCTACAACAAGTAACATATTTTTTTTTAAAATTAATACAGTAACAACAGAATATCTCTCTTGAATATAAATATGCTTTACTTAGTCTTTTTATTTTAAGTTGATATTTGTTAGATTCAGTCATTCATGATTCTTCTACAGTTTCCCATAAAACTGAATACATTATACTTATTATTGATCACTAAGGACTTGGGGCATATAATTGTTTTGTTATAGTTATGACTCCTCACTTAATTGTACTCTGTATACTCATTCCTTCCATACTGAATCTTGGCTTAACTACTTAAATTATTTTGGCCTTTTGTACACAGAAAACCATAAAAGGATCATAACATAACTTGTCCTACTCTGAGATTTCTTTATGCTCTTTGACTTCCCCTGGATTTCTTTAGTTGGATATGTCTAGTGTGTCTCATCTCTTGAAGGAGATATAAGGATGAGTCACTCTTATCCAAGCTGACAGTCAGTCAACCTCGAGGAACATAATAAACAGTCAGTAGCAGCAGAACAGATGTGTGTGGGAACTTGGTCAAGAGCAACAGAATGGGCCAGGTTTATAAAGGTGAAATTATTGACTTTTTTCATATATCTTGGTCTAAGTAGGTAGTTAGTTTATTATGCTACAATTTGCAGTATAAAATAATTCATAGGGAAATCCTGCAAGTATGCTAGATTTCCATGCCACATTTTTTTTCCCACACAGAAATACTTTCATAACTTCTTCTCCACAGATATTTAGTGAGGAGAATTTAATTGTTATCTTCCAGAAGCCATCAAAGAGAAGCTAAAAACTAGCAGGTGATCTTCCTGAGATGGTTGCTCCGTGAATTCAAATCTATGACAGATTTGTTCCTTTAGGCAAGGCTGAGGAGAATTTCATGTTAGGAAAGACTCCTGCTATTAATATGCTTTTCCTCTGATTAATACATATATATATATATATATATATATATATATATATATATATATTAGCTCACCCTTTTGAGCAGATTTCTACAGAACAACAAAGATATACTCTCTTGTAGTGATGTTACATAGACAAATAGAAGAAGTCTTAATTGTTAATGATGATCCTATAGATGTTCCTAAAATTATATTAGTAATTATTAATCTCTTTTATAATTGGACTTCTATTAAGTACTCTCTAAAATTCAAAACTGTAGTGAGGCCAGGCAGTGGTGGCACACACCTTTAATCCCAGCACTTGGGAGGTAGAGGCAGAGGCAAGTGGATTTCTGAGTTCGAGGCCAGCCTGGTCTACAGAGTGAGTCCAGAACAACCAGGGCTATACAGAAAAACTCTGACTGGAAAAACAAAAACAAATAAACAAGGAAAAAAAACTGCAGTGAGAACTCTATAAGTCTTCAAATGTCACAAGTTAATTGCTTCTGAGATAGCAGGTAGGTAACTACAATTTAGAGTACATTCCAAGAGGTTGTAAAACCATTAACCAAGGAATAAATAAAGAACTGAGGACTTTCTATAGATGCAAGGACAGAAGAAAAAATATTGACTGTGTTTATCTATAAAAGACATCACTAATGACTTTGTCTCACAAGTTCTGTTTTTTTTTTTTTTTAAACTCTCCTCGAACCTGTAGAACTGGTGACAGACGATGAAAGTTTAGCCAGATAATTACTCTTAATGGATATGCATGCAAACATTCTCTGTTGTAAACTTCTTATTCAATTTATTTTTGAACTTCTAGTGAACTTTTGTAAAAGTGCAATGCTTGGTAAAACCATGTGATCTATTCTCCTAAAAAGGTTACAAAAGTTTAGGAAACAATCTTGCATTCCATTGCAAGATATTATATTGGAGAGAACGCACTGGGAGTAAGGCATTGGGAGCAAGAACATTGCTGCATCAAAGCAAGAGCAGAGAGCAAGATTAGAAAGAGAATGCAGAGTGGAATAACTTAGAAATTATAAGGACAAATGCAGCGGGAAAGAGGAAAAAAGAAGCTTCAGAGAGAGCAGAGGGAGCAGGCTGGCTTCTCTCCATATGACCTAAAGGTCATTTCTTGACAGCAAGGCAGGCTCAATCTTACTAAAGAGAACAAAGCTTTCTTCTTACAGACTTGGTTTTAATTTATTTAGCAATACAAGGTTAGAAGCTTTTTCTTTCTCTATGTATTCAAGATTGGAGTTCATTTTTTCATTCAGAATCAGTGAGTTTTCTCCCGCACTGGAGCTTGGTCTTTTGCTCCATATATATATATATATATATATATATATATATGGATGGATGTATGTGTGTAAGTATGTAATTATGAGATAACTATCTAAACTGGACCCAACTGATTTGAATGGAGATTTATAAGTGTGTATTCATGAATCTGTATATGAATTTTTGTGAATTTAATTCATATTTACTGTGTAAAAGTTTTTCCTCCTGTGACCACAGTTCTCTTCTCCTAATTCAGTAGAAGTTTATTGCTCCAAACTTCTCCCTAGCTTGAACAAAGAGAAGCATTTGGACAAGAGGGAAAAGTCTCTAGCAATTAATCCTTTACTTAACCCCATGCTGTTTTATGGTGAGGTGCTAATTTTCAGAGACTGGAGTTTCTGGCCCAAAAGGAACTCAGGCCAGTCAGCTACAGGAGCAAAGTGACTAAGATTTAAGATAGGTAAATACTTTATTATTATTCAGCAACCCTAAAGGTCTTGCCCCTGCCAGTGCTCTTCTCTGCTTACTTACCTTATAGAGAGAAACAAGGGAAAGGAAAAAGGCTGAGGTAGCCCTCTGTGGTTGTCAGCCTGTGTGGTATGTGGTTTAATAATGTTTTCAGTTACAGAATTGTCTCCTGTGATGACTTAGAACGTGCCTCACCTTTGGATTGATTTTCTCTCAGTTTCAAATTATTCAGTGTCTGTTTTTTTTTTTTT
>JADRCC010164160.1:0-11219 GCA_019843855.1 Hylomyscus alleni
GTGTGTGTGTGTGTGTGTGTGTGTGTGTGTGTGTGTGTGTGTGCATGAGCAGGTGCAAGGGAGTTCAAATGCTAGTGGAGGAGCTGGCATTGCACGCAGTTGTGAGCTTCCTGGCATGGTTCGTGCAAATCAAACATGTGTCCTCTTCAAGAGCAGCAAGCGCTCTGAACTGCCGAGCCATCTTCCCGACCCAAGGTTTCAACACATTCTACTCTTAACTGTGATTAATTAGACGGGGAAAAGAAAAAGAAAAAATACTAAGGTCTAATTGATTGTAAGCACAAAATTAAATTAGCTACTAAGTGTTTTCTGTACAATAAATTCTGTTTTATTAAAAAGTGTTTCTTTGATGATTGCTGCCATTAAATGCAATGACATACTCTTCCACCGTTAAAAAGTAACTTTCATCGATGTCTCCATTTATAAAGATTTGTCCTTTTGTCTTAGTTTTTAGACCAGTTGTCAGCCTTACTAATGTTGTGACTCTTAGATACAGTTTCCTCATGTGCTGGTGATCTCCAAACATAAAATTATTTTTATTGCTACCTCATAACTGTAATGTTGGTACTGTTATGAATCATAGTATTAATATTTGCATTTTCTGATGGTCTTAGGTGGCCCCCTCTAAAAGGGTCACTTGACCACCAAAGGGATTGTGATCCAGAGATTGTGACCCACTCCTTTGAATAGAGCTTGTTTTTACCCTCTAGAATGTCCCCTTCTAAGCATATCTTTTTCTCCTTAAAAAAACTGGCGAATATAATGAAACTTTTACCCTAATTTTGACAGGGATAGAAATCATGGGATTCATTTTGTGTAAATACATATGTGTGTGTGTGTGTGTGTGTGTGTGTGTGTGTGTGTGTATGTGTGTTCTTCTTAAACACCACAGTAGCTAGACAGATCATATTATAAGTGGAACTTTTACTTTATAGCGACAAATCAAGTTTCTGTTCAGGAGGAGCTATAATGAAGCCGAATTAATGAGTGGCAATAGGTAACACAGGAAATTATACCAAATCCAGCAGAAGTACACATTGCAATTGTAACAGTGGCTGTACCACAGCATAGGCAAATGCCTGTGTGAACCAGTGTCACAAAAGATGATCACAGACACAATATCTCTATGGGTAGAACTCTAGTGACTTTAGCACAGTTAGTCCCAGCAGTGGTTGTGGTATTAATCTTGCTCAGCCACAAGTAACAGGGTCTTGCAGCTTTCTTAGTATTTCTTAGTACTGTAACTTCTCATTTTAAACCTCAACTTTCTCCCTTTTGTCTTCAAGAAATGATGACATGATCTTTCCCTTGATTTAAAATAAACCATCTTAGACGGATAATTTACTGATAGAACCATAAATACTAAGGCCAGTTACCCGCATGGGGATATGTATCTGCTGGACACTTATGCAATGTTCACGTCATCATAGAAAATTAGCCAAAGTGCCTTCCATATGGAAATTGATTGGCATTTAACTAACTCTTGTAACAGAGTTGTGAACTTAGTTCTTTAATAAGTTTAAAATGAGCTGGGCGGTGGTGGTGCACACCTTTAATCCCAGCACTTGGGAGGCAGAGGCAGAGGCAGGTGGATTTCTGAGTTTGAGGCCAGCCTGGTCTACAGAGTGAGTTCCAGGACAGCCAATGCTACACAGAGAAACCCTGTCTCGAAAAACCAAAAAAAAAAAAAAAAAAAAAAAAAGTTTAAAATGTAAAGTTGGATTTGATATGCAGTTTTGAGCATTTTAGACACTCTGGGACAAACTATTAAAGTTTTCTTCCTTGACTAGTGACTATACACCAATGACATCCAATAGCTCCTTTTCTGTAGCCCATCAGGGTAATATTTTGAAGAAGTTACAGAATTTACTTAAAATATTATGAATAAATGGTTTTATCTACCTAGGAAATTTTATTATTTATATATGTGTTGCATTAATTACATGGAGGTTTTGTGTCATGTAAACTTATTTTAAAAAAAAGGTACACTATCCGAACCACAAGTTACTGTATCCAATAGTAATACACATGTGTATGAAAGCATTTAAATAAGCTTGATGTATAAGATAAAAAAAAACCCTTTGTCTATATTGATACTACTAATTATATAATTTGTAGAAAATTTCTTGATCTTTGTGATGTCATTTAGTGAGGGGTATGTGTATGAAATCACAAAACTTTTCTTAAATAGCCATGGATGTTTTTAAAGGATTACTGTGAACTACCAGGAAGAAAAACTTTTGAATGAAAAAAAAATTGAATACCTTTCACAGGACACTTTGTTTTCAGATGTTTAAAAAAAGAACTCATGTTTCCCAAATTGTACATGGAACTACCATGGGCCAAGGACAGCACAAACGCTATTTATACAACAAAATGTCACTAACTCAATCATAGAGAACCGGGAGAAAATATTAGTCCCAAATTGATTTTATTGTGAGCATTTAACATTCATTTTAAGGATGAGCTGTATCACACATCCCAATAATTTGCAATGGCATCCATAAGGAGGAACTGATTTATTTGGGATACACTTATGTGTACAATGGTAACTAGTGCCAGAAACCCGAAGATTAACCTAGCAACATACTAAGCGGATTAAAATCTGATTAGCTGTTTTCAAGCATGAAAAAATTTCAGATTTGAACTGTTTCCTGTTCCACCTTGATTCTGCTCCTCAAGGCTGAGTTTGCCATTCCTTGTACTCCACACTGTCATGATAAAGCATTCTTTACTGGACAAAGTTTCTTGAGAAACTAGCAAGTGCTTAGGCTTAAAGCATTAATGAACCCTTCCAAACAGCTTGGTTCCTTTCTAAAAGCATACTGAGCGCAGATAATTCTAATCCTGTCTTTGTAGCAAGTCTGCTAACCGGGGGGAGGCGGGTAGTGTGGTCTTTAAACAGAAGGAAGTTGATCAACCTTCTGGATGAGAAATAATGTTGTCAAAGATGGTCTTCTGTATTAGAAGTTAAAACACACACACACACACACACACACACACACACACAAACCTGTTTCCTTTAAAACATTCCTCCTTCTCTGTAGCTGGTTGGAAGTGTCTGTGTTTCTGACTCTTCAGTGTGGAAGTTACCATAGTGAACTGCATATTCTACAGGACTGGATACATGGGATGCATGTGTTTACAGCCACATACAAATATGAAGGGCTCAGTTACTAGACTTAAAAGAATCTGTAAAATAAAAGGATTTATGTGTGTGAGCACATAGACTTAATGACTCGTTTCTCTTTCTTTTTTTCCTACTTATTGAAAAGAAGGTTCTTCTCATACATGATACACCCTGACCCTCCCTCCACTCCTTCCTAACCCCCACCTACCCTCTTTCTCCCCAGTATCCACTCCCCCTCCACTTCCTCTTCAGAGAAAAGCAGGCTTCCAAGACAGAACAGCCAAACAGGACAAAACAAGATACAATAAGATAAGGCGAAAGCTCTTCCATTGAGACTGGACAAGGCAACTCAGTAGGAGGAAAAGGATCCCAGGAGTAAGCATATTTTAATTGTGAGCAGAATTGTAACTCTGATAGTATCAGACCATCAAACAAATCAAATACTCAAATTTCTATTAATATATGTTACCTTTTGAGAAATTATATAAAAATCAAATGTTCCCTCTTATTTCTTCTTATTTTATTTATTATTAGTTTTATTTTTTTATAGTCCAGTCATTACTCCCTCCCTGTCTGCCCTCTCACAGTTCCTCATCTTATTCTTCCTCTCTCTAGTCTCCAAGAGGATGTCTCCATGACCCCCACCCTCACAACCCCCACAGCCTACCACCAACCCTCCCACACCCCACCTTCCACATTGATCATCCCTCACTACCCGACACCAGACACCCTGACTGACTGAGAGACTGAGTCTCTCAGGGATTAGGCACTTCTTCCACTGAGGCTAAATCAGACAGTGTTCTAGTTCCTGAATGCTGACTGGTTGGTGGCTCAGTGTCTGAGAGATCTCAGGGGTCCAGGTTAGTTGAGAGTGCTGGTCTTCCTAAGGGGTGGCCTTCCTCCTCACCTTCTTCCAGCCTTTCCCTAATTCAACCACAGGAGTCTACAACTTCAGTCCATTGGTTGGGTGTAAGTATCTGCACGTGTCTCAGTCAGCTGCTTGTTGGGACCCTGGAAGAATAGTCAGACCAGGTTCCCGTCTGGAAGCACACCATAGCATCAGTAATAGTGCCAGGACTTGGAGCCTTCCCTTGAGATGGATCCCAAGTTGGGCTGGTCACTGGGCCTTCTTTCCCTCAGTCTCTTCTCCATTTTTGTCCCTGCAGTTCTTTTAGGCAGAAACCAATGTGGGTTAGAGTTTTTGACTATGGAATGGCAACCCCATCCCTGCACTTGATGCCTTGTCTTTCTACTGGAGGTGAACTCTAAAAATACCCTCTCCCTGCTATTAGGCATTTCATCTAAGGCCCCTCCATTTGAGTCCTGAGAGTTTCTCACTGGCCGGGCCTCTTGTACTTTCTAGAGGGCCCCCCAACCTCCCGCCCCTGAGGGGTGCCTGTTTCTTTTCATTCTGCTGTCCCTCAGGCTTCTCTCCTGTCTCCCCCTCACCCATACCTAATCGTGTTGCCCTGTACCCCTTTCCCACCTTTTCTCTCACCAGGTCCCTCCTCTTTCTGCCTTCTATGATTGCTTTCCTCTCCCTCCCAAGTGGGATTGAAGCATCCTCCCTCGGGCCCTTCTGCATGTTAACCTTGACTTCTGTGGGTAGTATCCTAGGTATTCTGCACTTTTTTTTTTTTGGCTAACATCCACTTATTAGTGAGTACAAACCATACATATCCGTTTGACTCTGAGTTACCTCCTGAAGACCCAGCTATACCAACAAATCAAACTTAAGTTTAGATCTTTTTCTTTGTATCAAGAAGCAGACAGTGAGCTGTGTAAAAACACCAGATACTATCCTCTTAACATTAATTTTAATAAATGAATTAACAGTTAAGGAGAATTCTTGTTAATGAACTGGATAATATATTTGCATACTGTATAATTTTAATTGGTTTAAATGTCTTAGAGAAAAATGAGACTTATATCCAATAATATGAATTTGTAGCATTGAAATTATAAAGACATACTTATTTAGAATAAATGAAATTATACCATACCTCTATATTTCTGTCCAAAACAAAGATATTGGCATTTAGAAATTTAAAATGAAAAAAAAAACTACTGTTTAATTAGCAGGGATACTAAAATATTTTGCCATGAAATAAAGACAATGCTACTTTATTTATAAGTATTTTAAATGTGAAGCATTTTCTTTTCAACAAATTTTTCAGCAGTGTTTATGAACTTGTATCTACTGGAGGTCAACTATTAAAATGTATACAGTTAATGATTTCTTTTATATTCCAAACAATTTCTTCAGTCATTATAATACAACAAAAAAGTATCATTTTGCATTTTCTCACATCTCCATTTTATGGTTTTTATGCTTTCAAATGTATTTTTTACCTGATACACTGAAGCATCAATATTGCATATACTGTAGGGGTACCATTTGCTAACTCAGTTTAAGAATATGTGTGTAATGCTTAGGTCACATGAGACACAGCTGCCTATTCAAATTATTATGTTCTTGTAGTGTGAACCTTACACTCTCCCGAGGCCTTTTAAAATGTGCAGTGCATTCTTGTCTCTAGTAGCCCTCCCACACAGCAGCACACCTGTTCTTTACACCTATCCAAATCCAATGCAAAGCCTCTTCAACCCATCATGCAGAAAGCATCATGCTACTCTTTTGTCTTGGGAACGTCGACCACAAAGGAAGTTTGCTTCATTCGAATATCTCTCCATTTTCATCTTCGCAACAAAATTATTAAAGGAGGACTTGGTTGTCTAGCTAGAATGAACTTCCCTTTCCCCACTTCCTCTCAATTTCATTTTGTTAGAACGTCAGCTCTGTTCACACATGCACATGCTGATGTGTTTCATATCAGATTGGTTTCAGCTTGAGCGACTAAATCCCAACTGGCCTGATGCAGACAGGACGGCTCCATCTTTTTGCCAGTGATCTGTTCACGAAATGGCTTGTGAACCCAGTTTTAAGTGTTGAGAAGTAGGAAGAATTCCTTTAGGGGGCTTTGTGAGAGATTTCTGAATTCTTAAAATAAGATTAGAGAATAAAATATTATTCTCTCCTTGGACTGAAAGTTCTCATCATGGGAGTTGGGCCAGAAGCAGCTTTCAGCCACCTTGTGATGATGAACCACTCTCTGTAGAAAATGGGAAAATGGCAGAGTAGACCAACAGAACTGCCCTGGCTCCTGGATGGACAACTGGAATAAGGAACCAATTGCTCAACCTCTCTTAGAACCAAAGCACAGGATGTTTATGATATTTAGTTTGAGGTTTCTGCTAGTTGTACTACAAATCATACTGATTTATTAATACAAATATGCTTAATTCCAATCTTCTGTTAGGAGACGCAAATACTGTTGATGATGTTTCAAAAGCAGAAATTTGGAGAATATATCAAAATGTACTTTGTCACTCTTTCAGCTCAGCCAAGTTTGGATATTTCTCCATTACCTCACTCAATTCTGTTTCTGTTTTAAACCTGAGAAACTTTTCATCATCTTGAGATAAAAATCTAGGAACACAAATCCGTCTTAACTTTATCTAAAATGGAACATATTCAAGAAAGCAAATCAGTTACAAAAATATACCAATAATGCATGTGAAATCCAACCTGAGATATTTTTGAATTAGATTCTGTTTACAAGTGTATAGGCCATTGATCCGGGAATGCATATAATTATAAACTGACTCATCAAAATGTTCCAACTCCACTTACTTAGGACTAGAATTCACTTACTATATATTCACAAACTGTTATTCAGAGCCTACTTTTTTGGCAGGCAGCAAGCTAGTGAATACATATGGATTAATAAAAGTATAATGAAGACTATTGTATATTTGAGGTCTTCAATTTTTGCCACATCTTTTGTAACCTGATTTCAAAAGCTATCAAGAAAAATAAAAACAGATGGAAAAAAATAATCTATTGGGAAGAAAGTGCACCAGGAGTCCTTAGTCCTCAGCATCATGGCATGGAGTTTGAATAGTGCCAATCTTTGTACATAGACACCTTCTTCAGAGCACTTGTGCCAGGAACCATGCTAGTAATGCCACAAAGGCTCATGAGTCTTGAACACATAAGAGTACAAAGGTCTAGAGCAAGAAGGTTTGGATGCCAGGAATAGAAGTGTCCTGTGCTAGATGTCAAACGCAGAAAAAAAAATATAATGTGCACATTTATACTTCAGACACTTATTTTTCAAAATTCATATTGTTACATATTTTTTCAGAATGTTAAATGGATGGTTTGTTCCAATGCCTATAATATGCTTAGAATCAATATGAGCTTAATAACTGATTGCTACTATATAGCAATTTTATTATATATTAATATTTAATTTAGTTAATATTTACTAAAAATAACAATATTTAATATAGTATATTTTCCAAAAGGCATGTGTGAAGCCAAAAACACCTTTTATCTCTCAGGTCTCAAGCAATGTTGATGCAGCAAGGATTACTGATTAAGTAATTCCTTGAGAACTATAGCAAATGCTTTCACGAAAAAAAAAAAATGTACAGAGCTGTTGAGATTCTACAATTCATGGGTTGTGACAAGAGTTTCCAATTAGTAAACTCGAGAGTTTGATGTAGAAAGTAATGAGAAAAGCACTTGCAGAATGAGAAGTCGGCCATGCCACTGTAACAGACTGAATTCTAATGTGTTAGCCATTGTGAATAACAAACCTGTATGGAGTGCTTCCTATAGATTAGGAAGCCTTCAAGCCCCTTTAAATACATGCATTTCATTTCTCAAATGACTCTATAAAATGAGACTTTTCCAAGGAAGGAGACCACGTTTCATAAAGGCCACATAACAACAGAGGGAGAAACTACACTCTGTCCATACCTTAAAACAAATCTAGGGGAGCTTACCTATTGTGTTGGAAATACCTTTAGAACACAATTAGTGGGATCAGATTTACTTAGTAATTTCTCAGGGAGTGAACATGTCAGTAACATTTTTTTGGAACACATTTAGGAAGTGAAAATATCTAGCTAAAGGAGATTTAAGATACAGATGCAACAACTTCAGAGGCTCCTGGGTATTAAGAGGAAAGGGTTTTAGGCCTTCAAAACATAGTAAAGATGGTAGGATAGAAGAGGGGTGAGCCAGGAACTAAATAGGTAGCAAAACCATCAATAAACAAATGTAGAAAATATAGAGTGTTGCTTTACTATCTCATTTCTGATGGTTGGTACTATTTGTTAAGACAGAAAATGCAATCAAAGGTTACCAGAAGAAGACGGCAGAGCAGTACTATTTGCACTATTTAATGTGAGGTACCTGGAAGGTATCTCTCTGACTAACACAGTTCTAAAGTCAGAACTTCCTGTATAGAAACTTACAGAATATGCCACTGTTCAATAGAACGATTAAAGACAAAATAACGTAGAAGCATTGCACTAAGTTTGAGGACAGGCTCTGAGCTTCCACCAAATAAACCAAGTCTGTAAACAGAGCTGTATTTCTGTGTTGTGCTTGCCACTGACAGATGCTGCTGAGAGTTTCAGAACAATGAAGTCTGGAAGGTTTCCATTGCTTTTGGCTCGCATGGAGGTCACCTTCATTCTGAACCGTTTCAGTGTAGATGTTACAAGTACCCAGATGTCCCACAGAACAATTACTAAAATAAAGAAATATTCAAATAGTGTATACATTCTACTCCTTCAAGAAACTTGCTGAGTGGCTAAAGTGACATAAACCCTAAGGGATGGGTGTTTTGTTGAGATATGGTAGAACAGGCATAAGTTTTAAATTCTTTATTTGTTCCAGAAGTGCACATTATTTTACCTACATAATATTTTCTAGCAAATCAAAATCCTTTGACTAATCTATTGCATAAAATAATTACCTGTTGTTTTCTGCATCATGATAAAACTGGTGCTGTCATTAAGCAACTTTAAGGATCACATCTTATTTTCCAAGAATACAGGGATGAGGGACTAATGGAGTTTACCTAAAACATTCCATTTATTATGATGGTACAGGAATAAATAAATATACTGCTTTTGGGGCACCTCAGAGGGGAATGGTACTGAGTACAGATCTTAGAAACTGAAGGGTTTATTCAGTGTCATTCCCAAACTCACTGTCTTCATTTGCTTGGAGTTGATTTTTTTCTGAGTCTGTTTCCCCCTACCCCTTTGAGTTGTATTAGTAAGCTTTTTATCATGTGACAAAAGAAGTGAGATAAACAGTTATTTTGAATCAAAGTTTCAGATGTTTGAGCCTATGGTCAAGGGGATCCATCACTGCAGACATGACTACAGCCTCACGGTGTGTGTGTATGGTGGATGAAGCTGCTCACCATTTGAGAGCAGGAAAGAAAAGGGGCAGTAAGTGTGAGTGTCTGTATATGAGACCATTAAAAAGGATTCTCCTAATAACTTTGTCCAAGTAGGCTTCACTATCTGCTAGCCAATTCACCCATGTACTTATCAGTGGGTTAGAAAGTTAGTACCTTCAAGATCTAATCGTTCAGTATAAACACATGCTGAGAACCTAGCCTTCACACATGGCCATTTTTGCAGAATGCTTTAGAACCAAACAAAAGGAGATTGTTTATTAGGAAGAAGTCTTGCAATGTGAGTGAAAATCTTTTGTAAAATTTTTAATCTGGTTGAAGGAGGGAAATTATATTTGGAGACTGAAGATGGAGACTTAGAGATTGCTCACAGTAAAAGAAAATTTGAGATTGCCTCTAACTCTTGAGTAAGAAGAGTTCTGTAGACACAGTCTGCAAAACAGAAAGAAGAAAACCAAAGGAAGGTGTCTGTGTTACTTCACTATGTCTGCCAAGGGTTGCCATGAACAAGGCAACCTGTAAATAGAGTTTAACTGGGGGTTCCCTTACAGTTTCAGAGAGTGAGATCATGACTATTATGGTAGCAAGCGTGACAACAGGCTGGCAGGCATGGCACTACGGTCTTACAAGATCCACAAACATGAGGCAGAGAGAGACAGAGAGATATCAGAATAGCGTGAGCTTTTTGAATCCTCAAAGCCCACTCTAAGAGAGACAATTCCTCCAACAAAAGCACATCTCCTAATCCTTCCACACCCTTAGAACATTGTGGACCAAGCATGCAAACATATGAGCTTGTTGGTAAACACTATTGTTTGAGCAATCTATAAACAAAAGAAAGTCTTTCTTTTTTATATTCACTTTTTTTCCAGGAATGGGGACACTTGAGTATGATAAAGAAAGAAGATTTTAATTGGCATTGGCAGGAAACAGAGTGGAGCAAGGAGGATTGACTGATGTCAGGACTGGAAAGGAAGTTAGATACGGGGCATACTGTGGAGGTAGATTGAGCTAGAATTTATAGTATTCTAAATGAGAGATAATAAACAAAGCACAGCATTTCCTACAATCTCGGAGCTAAGGAGGTATGAGGCACAAGAATCCTGGGGCCTCACTGGTCAGCCAGTCTAGATGATCAACAAGTTTCAGGATGTACAAACAACTATCTCAATAAATGGATAAAACAAAACAAAGCACCTTCTACCAAGAAAAAAATGGTACAGGGAGATGGAGGAAAACAATGAATATCAACTTCTTCCTCTCTTTATGTGTACACAGAATCATATGAATCCCCACACAAAAAGAGATGAACATATAAAATTTTAAAATGCATAAATAACAGACAGCATTAGAGGCGGGAGGAAGAGGAACTGTGGAGTCCAATTCAGGCTTGTGACTGGAAACTCTGCAGAGTAAATGAAGCCAGACTAGAGAGATTAGAATTGTTCCGTACGAAAACTGATTCAGGCAGTTCTAGCAACAGAAAATTACCACATTGAAGAAGTGGAGATAAAAGCAGCACGTTGGTGCTGGAAAGTGACTCAGCAGTTAAGAGCACATTCTACTTTTGCAGAGGACCATAGTTTGTTCCCAGGTTCCATGTTGGGCAGTTCACAATCCTCTGTCACGCTGGCCCCAGGGAACTCTGATGCCTCTTGTTTCTGCAGGAACCCACACTTAAGTGCACATATCTAAGCACAGAAGTATACCTGCGTGTATAAAATTAAGTAATCAAATTAAATAAATAAAATATAAAGAAACATAGCAATTTCCGAGTATAAATAATGAATACGATAATGTGA
>JADRCC010164162.1:0-18603 GCA_019843855.1 Hylomyscus alleni
TAGGGGTGACCAGTATAGGAGTATGTGTGCGTACATAGGGGTGACCAATATAGGAGTATGTGTGCGCTCAGATTCTTTTCTTTAGATAAGAATACTTTGTTGTTTGATCTTCTCCACTGTCAGGGATAATCATGGATTACTTCTATAGTAGATCAAAACCCAGTTTTTTGTTGTGACTACAGTAATTTAAACAAAAACACACCTAGTCAATTGTGTTACTTAGCTAACTGCATATCTATATATCTGTCACTAAAGTAAAACATCCAAGATTAGGAACTTATAAACAAACACAATAGGTTTATGTCGACTCACAGTTTGGATGTTTCAGTTATGACAATTGATTCACTGCATTTGGTCTGTGGAGGGGGCTTGTGGGTGGAACAAAGTGGGCACAAGAGAGCCCAGTGACAAAGCTACCTCCCAGGAGTGTTACACTGGAGACAAAGTGGTGTATAAGCCGCAGCAATAAAGGTACTCACACCACTATGATTGGCTCTGAGGAGCCTCTTAGAGTTATCCCCAGGGCATCTCCTCTGTATCCCAGGAAGGATCCGTCTTTTGGATGCCCATTCCCCTCTGTTTACAGCCCAGGCTACTGTAAAGACCAACTTCCATTCTCTCAGTGTCCCAGAAGCCTTGTAACTGGTCTCTGCTCTCCGCCTGCCCCTGCCTTCCCTGGGATGTCCACACAGCGGCCAGGTCTCAGCATCTTCACAGAGGACCTCTTTTCTATGCTACTGAGTAACAGCCAAAGACTCAGCATGCCAAAATGTGAGGTCCTTTCCCTTGCCGGAAATATCTCTCCCAAGATGGACGCAGGACTTTCTTTAATGCCCTTTCCGGGATCATGTGGCAGTTTCTCAGTAAGGTGTCCCTTAACCACTCTGTTCAGATGCTCATCCTGTCCCCAGATTCACTCTCTTCTCTTAACTTTTCTAAATGGCACTATCATCCAGTGTGTGTGATGGTTTCAAGTGCTCTTGTCTCCTCCTAGGTAGAACGTCATCTCCTCTCAGAGCAGACTGTACCTTCAGTGTGTCTCTGTAACTGACCTATTTACATGCACACTGTTCAAAGAAGGAAGGCAATTGTCCCTCTGACCCATGTCTAGATAAGGATTCAAACCAGGTGTGCCGGGGCATACGTCTCTCTGCTGCTTTGTTCTTAATCCCCTCACACAAAAGAACAGACTGTGAAAGTGAGGGTAACAGCCTTTAAAAATTAACCACAGTGATGAGCCATGTAAAACACTAGGCATCCAGTTAAGAAATGGCAACTAATTATTGATCTGTGAGGCAAGTGGGCTGAGAGCACAGGGGTTGGTATTCTCCTCTGTGTGGTCCTGTGTGCCCTGGGGAGGCAGGGAAGGCAGCAGAGAGGCCATCACCGGTCCTCACAGCTCTCATGGCCAGCCCCTCAGCAGTGGTGGCACCCCGAAGCAGTCTCAGCCTCTTGAGGCGTTTTTCAGTATTGTGCCAGCAGAGGACTCCTTTGGCCAAATGTTTGTTTTCCCTTTTGTTGACAGTGTTTCTTAGTAACCTCTCAGAGACTGTAATGCAAAATTGCCCCAGAGTTGTCCTGAGGAGCTCTTTGTGCCCTTTCTCTTTTAAATTCCAGGTTCATTTAGGCCACAATCGCAATCAGCAGACATGAATGTGGGCAGAGCCCATCTGCTTACTGGTTCCCTTAGAGTAAGGACAGCGCAGGGAGGTCAGCCCTTGTCAGTGAAGCCACGAAGCCTTCCTGGCAGAACCGTCCCTGTTTGGGTTGGTGCTGCATTGGGGTCTAATACCACCATCCATTCAAGAACATATCTACTAAGCCCCTGTAGTAACCTGGGATGAGCATGTTCACCTCAGAGGGCTTGTGGTTTACTGAGAGAGATTAAGGAGTCATAGCTGTCGGGGATGGGTTTGGGGGGAGGGGGGCAGGAAAGGGCCAGAGCAGGTGAGTGTCAGCTGTGGTCGATTGGAGAGAGCATCCAGGGTAAAAAAAAAAAAAGTGAGGAGGGCTGAAGCACCCACCATCTGTTTTATGTTTTACAGCGTTCTCAAGATGCATTCTAGGTAAGAGATTGAGAGGAAGGAAGTGTGAAAGGTTCATAAAGAGCTAAAGGGATGTTCATATTTGTCCAGGGAGAAGGACGGGGTGGCCTGAGCTAGAGGGGCTCTCACTGGTGGTGGCTCCAGCAAGCTCACCAGACAGCTCTGTAGATGGGTTCTCATCTTCAAACCCCCTGAAAATGGTGTCAAGAATTCACTGGCTCTCAGAATATGCAGCTATTGATGGAACAGAAACTGTTGACCAAACTAGATGGAGTTGCTGGTTTTCATTATCCGGGCATTATGACCTTATCCGTCTGTTAGGAGCTGCCCTAGCATGAGTCAGGAATGAGAATGATGGACGTGCAAGGAACCTTTGTAAGAAAAAGCCTTGGAGTCAGTAGGGTTGAGAACAGCGGAGTGCTTGGCAGCCATTCGCTGAGCACAGGATCCCAGCTCAGCTGAAGGGCTGGCAGGAAGGCTTGTGAGGAACCTTACAGAGGCCTTTCTGCTTCCTGACCAGTCACAACCCCTCCCAGGGTGAATGTCACTTGACTCTTTCCTAAGCAGTACCCCACACCCCAAACACTTCGCATTCATCTATGGGTTGGTCTTACCTCTAGAGCTGCAATTATTTCAGGGTGGGGGATGAGGTGGGAAGTTAGACAGAGGTGAGTGTAACTTGGTAAATGCATATATCAAGGGCTGTCAAGATGGTTTAGTCAATAAAGGTGCTTGCCTCCAAGCAGGACGACCTGAGTTCAGTCCCCAAGACCCACCTGGTGGAAGCTGAGAACCAACTGCTGTACTTTGTCCTCTGACCGCCACAGATACACTGTGGCATGCAAGCTTTAAACCTTGATAATATTAAAAGTGGTACTTGCAAAAAAAAGTATCCAACCAAAGGCTCCCCAGTCAGGAGAACCCTAGCTAAGCTCACTTCCCAGTGTCACAGAGTTTGTTTTGAAGCCAGGAGATACTTATTTTTCAAGTCCTTCCTCCTAGTGAATGGAGCAATGACTTTTTAAATGTGTGAGTTTTTTGTTTTTGTTTTTGTTTTTTATGAACACAGTAAACTTAGGCAGCCTGAAGTGATGGGTTAAGGTTGACCGAATCCTTTCTGGTTCTCCTGAGTTTGGAAAACACTAATAGTGATAAATGTGGGTGTGCCTATGTGAACTCTTGCTAACAATTCTGTTCTCTTCTTTTCCAGAGAGAAAAATGGTAGCAACCTGCTCTCTTCATGGAACGAAATAAGCCACCAAAGAGGTAACTGAAATCAGTTTCATATTCATTTGTCCTGTTAATATTTGTAAACGCTTAGATTGTCTGACAAATGTGGTGGGAGACAGTGTTTGGTCTTTTCTAAGAGATTTTCAGTGCTCCTAAGCCAAATGAACCAGTCACAAACATAGAAAATGCCACACAAAGCCGCACCCTCTGCTCCGAAAGGAAGGGCGACTGAGCAGCCTCACCAAGCCTGAGTGGATCTGAGAAACTGTTCTTGGCACACCAATTTGTTTTTGCCTTAAAGCGCCCATTTATAATAACTTTGAATGTAAAATCAGTTTCAGTTTTGAAACTAAAGGGCTTCTTTGAAACTTGTTGGTACTGCAATAATAATCATAGTATTTTCAAGTAATAATAATTATTAAGCTTTCAAAGGCAAAGTCTGGTGTAGTAAAGCCCCTCTGATATTCTTTATGTAGCTGAGACTGGCCTGGAACTTGTGACCATCTTGCTTCCGGGATGACAGGCATGCATCTCCATGCCCAGCCTTTTTTTAAAGTGGGGAGGGGAATAGTAAGTAGTGTTTGTAGGGGGTTGGAGGGCAGATGGTGGGAGTTGCTTCTCCTTGTCTAGCCTGTGAGCCCCAGGGATCAGCCTCGCATCATCAGACTTGGTGGCAAGCACCTTTACTAGCTGAGTCATGTAGGAGGACCCTGAAAATCTCTGAGACTTCTGTCACTTGGGAAGATGGAAAATAGCTCTGTTTGCAGGTGGCCGCCAAGGTAGCTTAGGGATCGGAGTTAATTATCCATAAAGATGACATTAAGAACAGCACCCCATCTTCTGCGGGCTGCAGGTGCCTCAGATGAGACCGTCCCAGTTGTTGACTGCCCAGGTCTGTGGTCCCACTGAGGCTTTGCCACCGAGTGGACAGTGAAGAGACTCACGCCTGTGGCTTGAGTGAGAGTGGCATCCACTCCTCACTCTGCCCACCTCTCTGGTTCTGCATTTCTTCTCAAGTCTCGTGTGTCCTCTCTCCTGACAAAGTTCTGGACTCCATTCCCCTCATCTTCAACTTCTCTCCCTTCTTGGTTTCTGTCTTTCAACATGGCAGCATCCCTTTACTTGGGGTTAGGGGCCAGCGTAGTAGACGTTCCTCTGCATGGCCTTTGTGGTATCTTCCTGTCCCCTGATGTGGCTTGGTAAGTTACCTGCCTTATCTTAAACAGTGTCACTTGGTGTCTGCTGGGGTTCTCTGCTTGGGTTTTTGGGTGATAGTACCTGTGCTGTTGCTTTTCTCCTAGGAGGTGCTAGTGTGACTATTCCTGTCAGCAGTTGCACTCAGCATGTGGAGAGACTCGGACCCACAGAGGAAATACCTGTTAGCATTATATACATTTATGCCTGCCCTATCTGTTTGTTTGGTTTGTTCTGCTTTGTTTTGAGACAGGGTCTCTCTACATAGCCCTGGCTGTCTTTAGAACTCACAATGTAGACCAGGTTAACCTCAAACTCACAGAGATATGCCTGCCCTGTGCTGGGATTAAAAGTGTGCACCACCAGGCCTGGCTGTCTAATCTATTTGATGTAAACACTTCCCTGTCTCTCTTTAATGTAGATCAGGACTATCCCAGAGCATTGTCCTCTGACAGACTTGGGAGGCCTTCGTGACGTGTTAGCGGCACATGCTTGTGAGGCCTTCCTGACGTGTCAGCGGCACACACTTCCTTGCCCTTGAGTTTGTGCTCTGGGCACTGTCCCTAAAACCTCCGTGAACTCGCCTTAATTTTTCTTAAAAATATATTTAATGTGTATGAGTGTTTGCCTGCATGTATGTCTGTGCACAGTGTGAATGTGCCATGCCCACAGAGGCCAACTGCTCTGGAAGTCAAGTCGCATATGAGTGAGTCTAAGCTGCCATGTGGATGCTGGGAACTGAACTCTGCTCAGCTGCTAATTCTTGGTGCCATACTTTCTCCTCTCCAAAACCGACCTCTCTTGTTTTCTACTTGCCATACCCTGCTTAGCTGTCTCTCTGTTTGAGCTTCGACATTGTTTTCCTGACTGTGGCAAAGAATCGAACTTTACCATTTTGAAAGATACATCCTTCTGTGCTGTTAGATCTCACTGTTCAATAGGGCGGAGGAGGTGACCCAGTCAGTGAGGCGCTTGTGTAAGCCTGAATTGGGATCCAGCCCTCACCTCATGTGGAAAGCCAGGCATGGCAGGCAGCATGGATCTGTCATCACTAGCACTGTGGGGGTGGAGACAGGAGAATCCCTGGCATTCACTGGCCAGCCAATCTAGCCAAGTCAGTTGGGCACAAAGTTCAGTAAGAGACCATGTCTCCAAAATAAATAAGTAAATAAAAGGCCATGAGTGATAGAGCAGACACCTGACCCTGACCTCTGCCCTTCTCCCGCCACGCACGTTCAAGAACATGGTTGCTCCACACAAAGATCTTGCTATTAAATAATTTTAAGAAAATTCAACTTCTGCATTAATTCCCCTATTTTTTTGTGGGGGGGAGGCTTTACAAGACAGGGTTTCTCTGTGTAGCCCTGGCTGTCCTGGAGCTCACTCTGTAGACCAGGCTGGCTTTGAACTCAGAAATCCACCTGCCTCTGCCTCCCAAGTGCTGGGATTAAAGGTGTGCGCCACCACTGCGTGGCAATTCCCATAATTTTTATACTAAGAAGTTCAGTTTCTCAGAAACATAACTATTGTGGTGCTCCGACCTTAAAATCCACCCGAGTAAATGGTCAGGTTCAGGGCTCAGTGAGGGTGGGATCTCCTGCACCTGGTAACTCTTCTTGGTTTGTGTCAAACACTCTAGAGAGACACCTGCTGGCCAAAATGCTGCGCTGCATTGCTTTTCTCTTCTGGAATCTATCCTACAGGACCATATTAATCTTCCCTAACTTATGCCTGTGTTTTATACCAGAGTGTACTGAAGTCTCCTGCCCAAGCTCCTCAAACGTACTTGCCATTTATAGCGCACCTCTGAAGAACTGGGAAGTACTCATCCCTTAGAACTTGGTTCAGGGAGGAGAGCTGTAATAGAAAGAAGGATTTCTTGATAAAACCCTGATCCCGTCCTTTGTGCAAGCTCAGTGAGGCTACAGAGTGATCATGCAGTAATGATCTCTCAGGCCTCAGTCATTTAAAAGGTTTTGAAAGGGGCAGATCACTTCTCCTAAACATTTAGAACTTGCTTTTAGATACAAGTTTTAGATGGCTTAGTTTGGTTTCATGAGAGGTGCATGTGTTTCTCCTTTTACAAACTTTGCAGAAGAAAAATAAATCCAGAGATGGGAGAGTTGGTTCAATGATTAAAGCCCGTGTAGCATGTGTCACTCTCAGAGAGGACCCAGATTTGCTTCTGGGCAACCACATGGATGTTCACAGATATCCCTAACTCAAGTTCCAGGGGACCTCATGCCCCCTCTGACTTCCAAAAACATGCAGGCAGAATATTCACGCATAAAAAAACACTTTAGAAATCAAAACAAATAGAAATCTGGAGTGTTGACACTTAGCTCAAAGCCCCAGTCGGAGCATCCTGGCAGCTTCTGTGCAGTGCTTGTCTGGGTACATCCTCACTGAATGCAGAGGCAGGCTCACCTCCACCCCCATAAAAATGACAGTTATGTATTTCTAAGTTTATACAATGTCCAGAACAGATTTTAAGGACTATCATCTACAAAATGGTTCTTTTAAACAAAAATAAACCAGTAGTAGTCTACCTGCCTTTTAGAAATATTCTTAAAGGTAATTATTAAGAGTCTGGGACTAGAATATTTCTCTTGTTGCTTGCAAATAATTCTGGGATTTCCACCTGTTTGCTAACCTGTCCTTGTTTAGTTTTCTGATCACAAGTAAAGGGAAGTTGATAGGAAAATACCAGAATGTGTGTGTGTTAGAGCCTATGGCCAACAGCGCTGAGCAGCCAAGGTCAGGAGCTCAGTGTAGACCTGCGTGCTGGGCGTTCTCTGTGGTGTCTCTGGGCCACCTTTTCAGCTTGGTGTGATAGGACAGGATTGTGATGACTTCAGAGAATGGCAGCACTGAGTGGATGCAGCTGATGGCTTAAGGGTACAAAGCAAACATTTGGGAACATGAAATGATGGATTTGCATTTTATAACCTCAGATGAAGAATGCATACTTTAAGATAATTCTTACACTTTCTCCGTCTTTCTTGCTATTCTCCTGTGAAGCTGTTGCTCTTGCTGGGGTGCATGGATTGATTCTGAAAATAGAGAGAAGCCCGTGTCAAGCAGCCAAGATTAAATGAGACTGGAGGGAGCTAAACAAGAGGGGTGAAATAATATGTTTGAAGCAGTGTTTTCGAGATACCCGGTTTTCAGCCTCCAGTCTGAAGTCCTCCTTGTCTCTGTTGTGATAGTACACACATTAGTGGATAGCCACTGTAACAGGCCCAAAGTAAGATGCTAGCTACCAAAGGTAGCGGTGGCTAGCAGTCTCATTCATGTCTCCTGTAATTAGGGCTTTTGATCTGCTTTGTCTGTCTGTCTGTCTGTCTGTCTGTCTGTCTGTCTGTGTCTGTCTGTCTGTCTGTCTATCGCAAAGGAAATATTAATGTTAGGGTAGGGAGATGGCTCAGTCACCAGCATGCCTGCTATGTAAACATGAAGCCCAAGTTCACATCTCTAGGCAGCTACGAGAAAAGCTAGCTGTGGGGAGGGTCTGTAACCATACATAGCTCTGGGTATTGAGGAGGAACAGAGACAGGAGGATCCTTTATTGAGAAAGACACCTGATGTCGACAGACATCTGGCTTTTACCATGCATGTTCACACACATATCCCATAGAACATATACACACAGATCAATAACTCGTTTTCAGAGGTTAGAAACATTTGGGGAGTTTTACAATCTAAACATTGGCTGAAAGAAATGGCGCTCTTCTGCCTTCCAGTTTAAATACTACTCAGCAGATTGTAAAGCTCAGGAGACCATAGGCTGAAATACACGTTCCTTTCCCCTGCTAAGAATCATGTTGCAACTAGATCAGGCTCATTGAGTTCAAATAATATTTAAGCAATATTTGAATTTTTAAAAGAAGCTTCTCGTTTTACATGGGGCATGAGCTCTAGTGCCCAAAGAAGAAAGTGATTAGAGGGTGTAATGGACAGTACAATGACTCACGCCCTCTGCAGCTTGGAGCAGCAGTTTAATAATTTGGTGTTACAAGTTTTAAAGTGAGTACTTGGTATTTGTACTATGTGTTTTGTCATCAGATAGAGTAATGTAATTGAAGGTACCTTCTCTGTGTGCAGTACTTGTAGGCAGCACAGTGTGTCTGCATCAGGGATAAGGAAGATAAGAGATGGACATGCAAGTCCTGGTCATAGGGTGGTGCTTAGAGAGAGAGAGAGAGAGAGAGAGAGAGAGAGAGAGAGATCACACAGCATTCAGGTAGAAACTGCATTTTATATCAACAAATACTGAAGAAGGGCTACAGTTTCTCATCTGTTTGCTGACATGTTTTTTAAATAGTAACCATTTACAGAAGTGTGGGAATCAGTAGTCTCCTATGGTGTGATGTGGTTTGAGACATGGACTTTCTTTGTAAACCAGGCTGGCCTAGATCTCATAGCTCAACTTACTCTGCCTGTGCTGGCATTGAGGGTGTGCTCTCCCTCACCCAGCTCCCTCTGTGCTCTTGGTTTGCATTTTCTTGAAAACCAGTGATGTTGAAAATCTATTCATGTGCATCATGGTCATATTTGTATGTCATCTTTTGAGAAATGCCCATGTTAGAAATCAGATTGTCTTGCTGTATAGCTGCAGGCAAGCTATGTTCTTCTGTGTGACCCTTCTGTGTTCTGTGTGACCATCAGATATGTGACTGACAGCTGTCTCACCCAGTCCCGTGTCTCCTCCACAGACCCGCTTCCTGTGCCATGCTTAGATCCCACTTGTCTGGTTTTGGTTTTTTGGGTTTTTTTTTTGGTTGTGCATTTGTTGTCCTATTCAAGAAATCGCAGCCCAGACACAACGATGTAACTCTTTCCCTGTATCTTCTCCAAATAATTTCATACATCACAGGGCATATATTTGAATAGAATTAGATTGAATGTTTTGCTCACTGTGTACAAGTATACACTGGGCAGCACACATGATACAGTACATGTATGAAAGTCAGAAGACAGCTCACAGGGTCGGTTCCTTCTGTGGGACTGGAAATGGAATGCCAATTGTCAGGCTTGGCTGCAGACGCTCTTCCCCACTACGCCACCTCAGTGACCCCTGTGTTGTGCTATTTTGTAGGGTGTATGAAAGACTCACTTTTATATTTTCTACCCTCCTTCGCACCATTTATTGAAGATCCCATTCTTCTGTACGTCTAGATTCTTTGCTAAGACCAGTTGACTCTCGCACTGGTGATGACACTGCCATACTGTTTTGATCACTGTAGCTTCATAGTATATTTAAAAGTCAAGAAGTATTTCCCCCTCCTTGTTCTTCTTTTCCAATACTGTTTGGACTGTTGCAGAGTCTTTATTGTCCATGAGAACCTGAGGTATGTTTTGCTGAAAGTTGTCACCAGAGTTTCTGTACACTATTAAAACCTGTTATTCACCCTGTGAGTGACCACTCAGATCCTAGTTCACTGGTTTTTCCACTTAGCCAGCTTGAGAGCAGGAAGGACAGAGTTCTGCCCTCATCCTCTGACAACAAAGGTTTTGTGAGGTGCTTTCAAACCTGGAGCAGCTAACTTCCTCCTCTGACAATAGTTCCTCCCTCAAAAGTTTCCTGTCTTCCCCAGCTCTGTGCACTCTTCTCAACTCCAAAATAACTGCCCTCATTGCTGTAGTCAAGGGAGGCCTCGGCCAGAGTCCTAACACACGCAAACGCTCCCGGCCACCAAGTTAGTAGCCGTGCTGTTTTTCCTGGCAGAAACGCAGGGAGGGTTGTGATCGTTATTTTTGTTTTTGTTTTGTTTTTATACTGGGTCTTAGGGACCTCGGGCTATCCTCAGATGCACTGTGTAGCCAAGGATTATCTTAAACCTTTGATCCTCCTGTCCCCATAGCCCAAGAACTGGATTGCAGGCTCTGGCACCACGCCTAGTCTTATGTACTGGGAATTGAACCCTTGGCAAGTCTTCTGCCTGCCGAGCTGTGTCCCCAGCCCCTGGTGTAGTTTGAATGTTGAATATGTTAGTAAATTATGTTTGCAAAGGAAACAGTTTTTGTATTTGATTCCCCTGCTCCATAAACCATTCTGTGTCCAGTTAAAAGAGAAAAAAAAAAAAAAGAGCTAATTGTCACATTGGAGGTACTCCTCCCTTCTGCAGGCTGTCTTGTAGAAGAATGCTCCTGCCTCCGCTCAAGAGATAGCCAGAGTAAGTGGGACAGGAATAATGAGTAGCAACATCAGAAAAGTCCCAGCATGCTACTGCTACTTGCACTGGTGCCACACTTCCAAGAGCAGACATCAGTGTTTTCTCCCAAGAGTATCTTTCTCAGAAGCAGATTGACCATATTAGTACATAACTGAATCAGCCTTTTATTTTTTTCAAACCACAGTTGTGTCCCAGACCATGTCAAATGTGCTGGTTTCAGACACACTGAGTACTTCACAGAAATGAACAGATCAGTCTGTTCATTAAGAGAAATAACCTTAAAATACCAAAAAATCCTTTAGTGATGGATGGTCAAGTCATCTGGTTTGCCTCTTCTGTGAATTGATAGGCACATGTAAACGGTATTATTCAAAGAAGATTTTGACGGTGCTCTGTCCGAACTCTGTTCTAAAAGGGAAATTACTTCATTAGATTTTTTTAATTATTATTATTTACAATCCAAATGCAGCCGTTGCCTCCCCCTCCACATCCCCCCTCCCACAGTTCCCCATCCTGTTCCTCCTCCCCTGTCTGTTTTGTTTTTAAAGCTTTACCATCTCTTAACCCCCGACAGAGCATAGACGCAGGGTGAATGGCTGAATAATGACTTAGGAGGTAACCTCAGGGTCCATGCTTAGCATAGTGTAAACACATCTTGGCTTGTGAGTTTGTTCCAAGATAAGAAGGATGGCATCGCCCCAATTAAAATTAAATCTACATGTGATCCACCCACTTCATTGCAAGCATGGCTTCTAACCTTTCCTAATAGACCGTTTCCTTTCCCAGCGACAGATGAGTTCATAGCACACATGTGTAGTTACATAAGTGCGATGAACGCTAGCCTTTCTATTTATTTCATTTCACATGTAAGTGCTTCTTACAGCAGGAATAGGTTTCCCCATGGTTTGAAGAACTCAACATTAGACCAGAGAGTGTCTTCACGGGGACCCGGAGGAAAAGGAGTGTAGCGAAGAAAAAAAGCAACTGGAAATCTGCCTTCCGGCACACACGTTTTTTAAAACAATTTTTAAATTTAAATGTATTTTTATATTCTTCCTTTCCCCATCCCTACCCACCCAACTTTAAGTTCTTTCCCTCCAAACGAACAAACATCTAATACAACAACCCCCAAAACCAAGAAAACCAAACACTAAAAAAAGAGGGGGGAAAAGAAACAAACGATCCCACTAAACAGTAACCACACAAAAGCACGCACACGCACGCACTGAGGAGTCCATTATATGTTGGTCAGCTAATCACACTCTTTTAAATGTCACCAATTAACTTCGTAAAGTCAAAGTTCGTGTGATCATTTTTTAAAAGACCCTTTAATATTAATTTAGTGGTTCTCTACCTTTTAACCCTGCAATCCTTTAATACTCATGTTGTGGTGATGCCCCCCTCCCCAACCATAAAATTATCTTCATTGCTATTTCATAACTGTAATTTTGCTACTGTTATAAAATTGTTAATGTCCAATATGCAGATGTCTTAGGCAACCCTTGAAAGGGTCACTTGGCCCCCAAGGGGGTTATGACTGACAGGTTGAGAACCACCGCTCTAGTTAGTTCACTTTGGGCAAATATGTAACATTAAAATGCATAAGAATGATACGGTGAGGTCCATTAATCATTTTCATAAGTATATTATAATTAGCTATGCTAATAGTAAGGTTTTTCAGATTATAGTCCTTAACTCTCTCCTAAAGAGTCTTTTTGTATTGAAGGACAAAGGTCTAAAGAGCCAAAGTGCTCTGTAGGCTGCCTTACTCTGGCCTGTGCCTGTTCAGCCAGCCCCAAGCCTGTGGGAAGTTCACTGCTGTTGGTGCTCGGACCCCACAAGGCCGACCACACGCTGTAGCACCACTCTGATCCCGGCCCCTGTGTTGTCACCATCTGAATCACCAGCTAGACCAATGCTGTTTCTCTGGCTGACTGATAACCAGCTCCTTGGCAGGATCACCACAACAAAAGCCTCCCCAGATTGTAGACTCTTGCTTTGCACACATTTGGTCACACGTGGCCACTTACACACCACCTGCCTTTGGCCAGCCTTTCACAACAATCTTGTCCTCCTGGCACAGGGTATGTATGTTACCCCAACACCTTCCTACTGAACTGGGGGAAGGGGTTGATCACTACTCCCCTCTCTTCTGATCACCTTTCAAGCTATAGTCTTACTGATTCCATACTTAGGAAGTAGGCACACATATTCTCTCTGCATTTTAAGTCTCTTTTTCTTTTTTCCTAAGATTGTGTGCTTTCTTCCCTGTACATTCAATTTGGAGTATTAAGTTGCAGCCAAAAACCTCAGCGACAGTCACCAGTCACACAAAGGCAGAAACACAGTATGTGCCCGCCCGCTGGCCTCAGCAGTTAAGTCTTCTTACGTTCACACATAGACAAATGAAAAGTATTCTCATGTGCTGCTCCAGTAGTGGCCAGCATTGCTCTATGGATGCACACCTGCACTTCACACCAGTTCACACGGCATTCTGCACAAACCAGGAGTAAAGTCAGATTTGGAATGGGGTTACCTGACAGCCATGTTCCTGAAGATAAAATCTTGTTCTAAGCCAGTATAATACCAATCTTAAAAAACGGTTGCTAATCTCATTGTGAGCTTAATTTATGAGTTAAAGTTTAACTTAAACATACATGCACAGGAGAAAGTACAATATGTGGTGGGTTCTACACTAGGTGGGTTTCAGCTATCTGCTGAGGGCCTCAGAATGTATTGCACGATTAAAGGAAGACTTTGTTTCAAATGCTGTTAACTGTGCCAGAGTGTTTCCTCATTAGTTTTAGGAAAACCACTACATTCAGAATCAAAAGCAAATATACAGTTGATGAAAATGATGATTAAGCATAAGTTTAGAAATCCTGGATAATTTTAATACCCATGAATATTTTTGATACAGGAATATAAAGTTCCCTACTGATTTTATTTATAGGTAGTATGTTTATTCTAAATGAGGGTTGATTATGGATCTCTTGGGGGTTCCCAGTTTTAAGCTGGTGGCCCTGGGTGGCCCTCAACATCCATCTCCCCTCACTTTGGGCACTTTTCCTCATAAACTTTAGGTCAAGCAGCTTTTTCAGGTGAGAAATCTTTTTAAAAGACCAGAAAATAGCATCCAGAGACAAAAAAGGACTTCGGAGTTTCCGTGTTGGCAGAAGCTTAGAAATAACCGACTCTTAGAGATGGCGTTTTGATCTTTGTCCTCTGTCCTGACATGGTATTAAGATCTTTTGGTTAATGATTGTCTAGTTCTCTTTCAGATACGTGTGCATGCGCTTGCAGCTTGCAACGTGTCTCAATGACAGGGGCATGTCCTATAACAAATGAGGACAGTCTGGCATCCCTGGGCAGTAATAACATGTGAGTCTGTCCTTTGCAGAAAAGCTAGTACACAGTGCAGGGCTTAAAAGATTAAAACACCAGCAAATAAAAATTGAATATATACATATCTGAGTTGAAATGTAACATGAGCTTTTATACATTAATGATATTCTCATACGTTTTGAAACATGTCTTGACAAAAGTTGTTGCTTCTAAAATTACCTTAAACTTACCCTAAGGGTATGGTCACCCAGGGGCTCTGTCAGTAGCGATAAGTAATTTCTGTGTTCATTTCCACACTTGTCAGAGGTGTGACAGAACTTTGAAACTTAGAGGAGCAGGTAAGACATTTGTCTGAGATTTGACCTGACATGGCTTTAAAAAAAGAAACTTAGGTATTCCTCAGTCTGAGACAATGAAGGCATACATAGAATACATTGATAAAGTTTAAATTTAAGGAAGCAGCAATAGGGTTTGACTGTACTATCTACAGAATGATTTGCTTCAGCAAGAGTAAGCCAGAAGAGCTGCATCTCCCGGGATACTGCATCAGTCGGGGTTCTGCCACTATTTAGAATGCGCATCGAGCCTTCACCTAATGTTATCTGGGGAATGAAACAGGTTACAATGCTAACATGGAATATGAGAATCTCTGTTCTGATTCACAGCCAAATTTTACTATTAGGCAAAATACTGGTAACATTAAACAAAGCTAGATCAGCTGAGAGTACATGGTTAAATGTTAGCTTCCTTCCTGTTTGTGTTGGGATGTCCCAGTAGATAATGACCCTGAAACGAAGTTGAAAATTTTATTTTCCAATACTTGGTTTCCTTAGTTGGGCTCCTCATTCAGAAAGCACCTGTGGAAACCTACAGAAGGTTAAGATAAAAGCTCTTGATATAGAAGGAACAAGTTTCCATACGTCACATTTCATAACATTCTTAAGTCTGCGCTAAAGGGGAGGCCTCCCCACTGTTGGGACTAAAATAACTAGTGAAGATGGAGGAAGAAAGGTGGTCAATGCCAAGGCTTCTACGTGGTCACAGATCCGTGGAAATCAAGATGGAGCACCGTGAGGCTGGAGCGTGGCTCGTGGCTGAGCGCTGGCGGCTCCTGCAGAGAATTGGAGTCTGCAGTGCCAGGGTGCCGTGCTCCTCTTTTGGCCCCTGACTGTACCGACATGGTGCACAGAAACTCATGCAGGTACATAACACGTAAAAATTTTTTTAAAGAAGTTTAGGAAGAGGGTATCATTTTAAATGTGTCCTGAGTGGTTTTTTTTTAATCTCAATTTAAAGAGTTTTTGTGTCCACGGGGTGTTGGAAGTAGTTAGGTACTCAAAGCGAGCACCACTTGTGTAGGGAATACATTCACTTGTGAGCTGTTGCCTGAGTAAGGTAGCTGAATTGATAAGTCCATGTAGAACTCACTATATAAAGTTCTTGATTTAAAGCCTTTTGCACCTGCATCTGTCTGGCCTTTTCCTCGTGTGCATCCTTTCACAACGTGTCTTTGTTTCCCAGGCACACCATCTCAGCCTGTAGGTGGCAGCCCCTTTGAGGGTCAAATGACCCTTTGATGTAGGTCACCCAAGACCATCAGAAAACACAAATATTCACATTATGACTCATAACAGCAAAATTACAGTTATGAGGTAATAATGACTTTTACGTTTTGGGGGGGTCCCCACAACATGAGGAACAGTATTAAAGGGTCGCAGCTTGGGAAGGCTGAGAGCCACTGCTCTGGCATGACGTTTGGATTCAGTCTCAAGTGTGCTCCTCCCTCGCACATTTTGTCAGCTTGGGTTTTACCCCTCAAGCTTGGGGGAAGAGAGGGCAGGCACAGGCAACCCAACCTGGCTCTCCTTTCACAGAAGTTACAGATGTTCTACCTGGAGTTGTCCTGATGACTAGAGTGAGAGAGAAATCACCGAATGGTGTCTGCAGTCAGCAGTGTTAGTTCTATAGACAGGGAAAATGGCCCTAAATGGTAAAGTGCACCATAATGACCCAGGATGCTTGGGTGAGGAACACACCCCTGGGCCTGCCGAAGCATCTAAACACAGGTGGTTCAAGAACACATTGAAACATTTGTTTATAATCAGTTATACTGGTTGTTCAGCTCTCCTTAGTTTTTGTCCTCACCAGGGAAACAAAAAGTTAACATTTCCTTTTTAATAACTTTACCACTCTTGGGTAGAATTTACCACCTCAATGGAATCCCCAAACCATGACCCTGTTCTCTTAGCCTAAGAACGTGCACACCTTGCCTATACCTACATCCGACTCGCCAGTAGTCATATACAGAGAGCAAGCTCTGGCATTGGTGTGGGATTCGTTGGTAAATTGCCGGTGTCGACATCATAATTCTTTCTCGCCTGGTGGAGGAGCCAGCTCTCCTGTGGTTGGCTGTGGTTTCCTCTGGGCTGGGGAGAGTGGCGGGGAACAACGAACCCTGTTTAGTTTTGACTCTCCCTCGGGTGTAATGCATCCTGAGGCTCTCCCGAGATGGACTGTGAGAGGCTTACCGGAAGGTTGGCAAATGAGACTTCCACAAGCCTCAGCATCCTGTAGCCAGTGGCCTGCTCAGCCGACATATACTAGCCCGCGTGGTTTCATTCATCAAGGGGATCCTGGGCTTCAGCAGAACACAGCCATGACTCTTGCCTGCCTCCTCCAGAAAAGCAAGTGCGCACATCTTGCCCTAAGAAGAACTCAGGGTGTCCTGGGTAAGCAGAAATGGGAGGAATCCTCTGTAGTTTCCTGGGTGGATTTGGGGTTTTAGGGAGACAAGCTTTCTTTTCAGAAGAGCTCAGAGCTGCTTTTCTTTTGAGTTTTCCTACCCAACTGCTATTCAGCGTTTTCTACTGTCTTACCCTCTTCCCCTGTAATCCACCTTCTTCAAGTTGTACTTTCAGTTTCAAATTTTAAATTACAGGATTTCTCTTTTCCTTCTGCATCTGAAAGTTTTCTTTAACTAAGTAGCCACAGTTACTAAGTTACTAATTACACCTGGTTCCTGGTTCTAAACCAGAGGCTCAGTGTTCAGGAAGTGCTTTCACAGCTAGACAGAGGGGAACTCTCCCTGAAATGGATTTAGGAAACTGATGGTAACATGTCTGTCCAGCTTTCCCGTCTCAAAGGCCAACCTCGGAAAGAACACTGCTGAATCTGTTCTGATGAAGCCAAGATCTCTCTTCCCCATCTGTTGATCTGTTTTCTGTTGGCTGAACCAGCTCATCCCCTGTCTCTGGGCGTGTGCTTTGGTCTGTGTACATTCAGAGTGGTGGCATTTTTCTAGAAGAAGTGACTAAAGCTGCTTGGATGAATTCTCTCTTTGAAAGAGGAGGTTGGATTGCATCAGAGAGGCATTTACAGTAAATGGCTCCCCCTTCCTGTGCTGACCACATGTGAAAGAATGTTCTAATTCTTGTTTTGCGGAAGCCGGAGCTATACAGTTCTGAAAACTCCCTAGTCTCATTAAATAGCCAGATTTGAATCTTAAATTTTTTTTCAAACTAGAATCACTCCGTGCTCCCTCAATAAATGGCGCAGGGAGAGAGAGCTTTCCACTTGGAATTCTGTTTGGAGCAACCGATAGTTCTGAGTTCAGAGAGAGGAAATGACATTGAATATAGATGGAGTGACGGAAGTCTAAAGTAACCTCTTCACAGCCATTTTGTATTCCGGTCATGTTTCTTAGGTGGGTTGGTGCTTGATCTTTGGTGCCCTGGTTCTCAGCCTGATCCTGTAGGTCTTGGCCAAGGTTCTCAGGAAGCAGGACTTCCCCCTAACGGAAACTTGTGAGGGTGCTCTGGTTGTTCTATGAGGTACTTTAAGTGTAAGCCCCATACAAGACAGCTTACCCAGTATCCCAAATGAGTTTATGTTAGCGTTCATGTAGTGACCAGTTAGTTAGTTTTAAGCCTAGACTTAATTCTGCTTTTTTATTATACAAAACTATTTTGCTTTTTTATTCACAGAGTATACTTTCTTTCATTTTGTTGTCTAACTGTGCTGCACCCTTTTATCTGACTACTTTAAAAATTTGAAAATTACATCCACTTATTTACTTATGTGCCCACGTGCTATGGTGCATGTGTGCCGTGCATGTATGGTGATCAAAGGACCACATACAAGAGTCACATGTGGTTTTCCACCTGACTTTTGAGTTCTTGCATGGAGCTCAGGGCAGCAGACTTGGCAGTGAGTACTCGCACCTACTGCCATCATGCTAGTCTAGCTGTCTACTCAAATCCAAGTAAGTTATTTCCATCATCTGGGGCGGGGTGAAGGCCTGTAGGCCTGTTCTGTCGTAAAGGCACGGGAAGTGAGCACAGGAGAACTGCTGGTGTGACACCAGGCACTGCCATTGTTACCTCCTTCTGATCTTCTGACCACGTCTGGCCCATACTACACCTGCTTCCTTTGAACTTGGGGCCATATAGGGGTTCTCCCTAATAAGCTCGTTTGGCCTCCTCAGTGTCTCTCAGACAGAGTTCAGGATGTGAGCTGCCTCTGCTTAGCATATTGGGTTTCACTTCACCCTCCAGACGTCTGAGTCAATTTCTCAGCTCTGGTGTGTGTGTGTGTGTGTGTGTGTGTGTGTGTGT
>JADRCC010164184.1:0-13584 GCA_019843855.1 Hylomyscus alleni
AGAAAGAAAGAAAGAAAGAAAGAAAGAAAGAAAGAAAGAAAGAAAGAGAAAGAGGGAAAGAAAAAAGAAAGAAAAGAAAAGAAAGAAAGAGTGCTTACTGCTCTTCCAGAGGACCTGAGTTCAGATCACAGTAGACCAGCTAGCTGAGTGGCTTACATCCTCCAGTGCCATCTGCATAGGATCCAATACCTTTTCTTGGTATCCAAGAACACCTGAATTTACATGCACATACACACAGAAAACACATACACATTAATTAAAAGATTGCAAATGATTCTTTAAAATTTTTTTAAAAGTTGTGAATATGCTATAGACAGGAGATTATAGAAGTTTACACTCATTTCATCAGCTTGTTTCTGGCCTGTGATTCTAGTTTAATATTTCTCCATTTGTACCTTTGAGCATTTATTTGTTATACTTCTGTTACATATATACACACATACATACATACATACAAACATACATACAAACATACATACACACACAGAGGGACTGAGATTGCTCCACTGTAAAGTAAATGAATGAATGAACAAATGAATAAATAAATATCCACATAAGAGCTAGAGCTCATTTAGCTGTTGGGGTGGATAATGTGGAATAATGTTTTCTAGCATGATACTGCTGTTGCTCTTATGAACTTAAAGGAACCATCATTACCAGGAAAACATTGGTCCCATGTATTGGGACATTTTATGCAGTGAGGAGTGGTCTTGCCTAAAGATTCTTTTCAAGTAATTGTTGGTCCAGGAAAAATAGAAATTCTTTGGTGTGGTATAGCCATACTCATGTATGCAAATCTACCAGAGCTCATTGGTACAACATACAAAAGAGAAAGTAAAGGATTAGTTCATAAGGGAGGGATCCTTTTGAGTGGTAGGGGATGAGAGTAATAGTAATTGATAATGACCAAAATAAATTAAATATGTAAATTCAAATGACATCAATCCATTATTATATTCTTCATATAATTACATTATTTATAACATTTTATGCTAATAAAAATAAATATAAATATTATTGTTTGTTTTGTAAGGTATACATATGTCTAGAAACAATTTTTATTTATAGAAAAGTACATGCTATACTATAGGCACAGATATTTATCATCTTGGACATAATAGGATTAAATACATTTCAGTTATTTTTGATTATGAATTTGAGGGGATATTTTCTATTATTTGCTTATTATTTCTTTCTTCTTAATTTTAGCTTTCTGAACTTGGAAGTGCTTTTGAATATGAATTTGAATTAAATCTAGATTTTATAAAATAAATCACGAACCCACCATAAACTTCACTGTAATATGCATTTCAGATTCATTTTTCTTCAATTTCAGTTGCTGATGACTGCCAAGATCATTCCATAATCAGGCTTGTTTTTGCTTCAGTGATCTGCCTTTGGTTATAATATGCAACATGCAGATACTGATCCAAAAATACCTAGAGAAATATCAGTTCTCACCAAGTTTTAAGTTGCTACTTTAATTGGAGCAGAAAAAAATTACTTTCTGCCAGTTATGGTAATATGTGCTTATAAGAATCTAAATGAACTAGCTTCATATTTTTAATGTCTTCTAGAGATGGCTTATCATGTTTGTGGACTTATGCTAGGCATCTGCCCAGCTGGCCTACACCTTAATAAGTGACTGCTTGTGGTGGCAGCTGGTAGGGTGTAGATAGAGCTGTATTCTGTACACATATGAACACACAAACCCCTCCAATATGTTCTCTTCTACAATTTAACATCTGATAGACATCAAAGGAGCCAGATTTACCTTTGAATCCTATCTGATACATGATCCTGAGGCATAAATAATCTATTTTACAATGAATTTTCTATTGAGATATGAATATTTATAACAAATATTTAATTTGCATGTATGAGTATGCATGTTTTTTATTTTTTCTTAGAAATACACATAGATGCACAATATTTACTAAGATGATACAAAGAACATCTGTGTATTCTTCATTAAATTTTTCAAATGCATTTTTTTTCTAAAGTGTTTTATTTAGTTCATGGTTTACCACAATTGATAGTCTAATTTTGAGCAACCTTCTTTGTCTGGCCTTTGTGTGTGTCCCCTTGGTTTTACCAAACACACAAGACAAATAAAATGTGAGGTGCTTTGTGCTAAAGCACATACACTGACTTTGCTTTATAATTATCTAGTCTAATGAAGACTTTACAGAATCCAGAACTATAGAACCAACCACACTAATCTTTTCTGTTATCTGCATAGCAAGGATATGAACACCTTCTTGGACTGTTTGGATGAGCTCTGTTCATAGTTTTATTTTTGTGATAATGACATAGTTACAAGGAAAATACATAATTCGATATTATCTTGACTCCCACACAACTTTCCCAAATACACATAAAGCAGGTGGCCAGGAAAAAAATCTTTATTGATTATTCTCAGCTCCCAATAGAATAAGTCACCTGTTAAAACGGACTAGGTCTCTCTTGGATGGTAGACTAAAATTTTATAAAAATTAAAATGAGATTGAACAGTACTTTGTTTGATGGGCACAAAACAAAGAACAAAACAAAAACATGATTGGTTTAGCTGTTTTAGTCTAAATGTAGAGGTAAAGGTATTGGGCATTCAATTCTGAGTATAACATCCACAATATTGTTCTGTATTCCCCTAATCTTTGTAAGAAACAGAATAGCTGAATTTGTTACAACCAGAGATATGCTTTTTGTAAAGGAGTAGGCAAGATTTGAGACATTCATTTTAAGCTTTAAATATTTTCCCTTTCAAACTAGAATTACTTTTTGTTTTATTTATTTATTTTTTTTATTTTTTATTAGATATTTTCTTTACTAACATTTCAAATGATATCCCATTTTCTGGTTTCTCCTCAAAAAAAGAAAAAAAAAACTATTCCCTCCCCTCCCCCTGCTCACCAACCCACTCTCTCCCTTTTCCTGGCCCTGGCATTCACCTACACTGGGGCATTGAATCTTCACAAGACCAAAGGCCAATCCTCCCATTCATGACCGATTAGGCTATCCTCTGACACATATGCAGCTGGAGCCATGAGTCACACCATGTGTACTTTTTAGTTGGTGGTTTAATATCTGAGAGCTCTGAAGGTACTAGTTAGTTCATATTGTTGTTCGACTTAAGGGGCTGCAAACACTTCAGCTCTTTGGGTCCTTTCTCTAGCTCCTTCAGTGGGGACCCTGTGCTCAGTCCAATGAATGGCTGTGAGCTTCTATTTCTGTATTAGTCAGGCACTGGTAGAGCCTCTAAGGAGACAGCTATATCAGGCTCCTGTCAGCCAGCACTTGTTGTCATCCACAATAGTAGTGTCTGGGTTTGGTGATTGAATATGGGAAGGATTCCCAGGTAGGGCAGTCTCTGGATTGTCCTTCCTTCAGTCTCTGCTCCATACTTTGTCTCTGCAACTCCTTCTATTGAGATCAAGCTAGAATTTTAAAATGTACTAGCATCTGTTATCTAGTAAGGTATATAAATTATAGTCATTTAATGTGGTAACAAATGTATCATTGAATAAATTGAGTTCTGACATTGGAAAATGGACACATATACCTGTCCACTGCTCTGGTACAGGTTTTTCATCATATTAATGTTTTGAAGTACAGTGTCTTCTCTATTTCATCTATGTCACCCCTTTCTGTGATTCATCATTTTCCCATGATAATTATTTTACTCAAGACCACTGCTTGCTATTATAATGTTTAATTTATCAGAATGGACAAATCTACAAGGGCATCTCCTTCATCAGTCTTCTTACAGTTGGATTACATTTGCAATAATCCTATTTATAAACACCTGCAGTAGGTGATTCTACAATTTCTTGGTACAAATTAAGTGACTTAAACTTAAAGGTTTCTACTGTAGGCTGCCTTCCTGAAATTTTCTCCAAATTCAGTATGCTTCAGTGTCAGCTGAATAGTATCTTGTTTTATCCTACCTAATCTAGCAAAAAATAAAATTACTCAAGAAATTTGAATTTACCTAAAGTCATGACTGATAACTGAGCCATGAGTTCTCATGTTTCCTAATAGGTGTCATAAAGATATTTCTGCTGCTCAATATGTTTAACTTTCAATTTTTGTTCTAGAGAACATTTAGATTTAAGGAAAACTGGAACAAACACTACAGTTTTTGCTGTTCTCAGTCTATACCATACATAATTTACCAGTGTTCCTCAATGCTATCATCTCATATCATTATTGGACACATGAGACAATTATCATGTCAATTTTTATAAGAATTTCATTCTTTATGTATTCTTTAATATGAAAAATAATTTTTGCATAAAATTTACATGCTGTTGGCTCACTGCTCCTCCCTGTTCCAGAGTCAGCCACGTCTTTTTGTTCAGTGCCAGCTTCGTCCTGTAGACAAAATGGTAAAGGTCGGTGTGAATGGATTTGAACATATTGGGCGCCTCATTACCAGGACTACCTTCTGCTCTGGATCTGACAAAGTGGAGATTGTCGCCATCAACGACCCCTTCATTGACCTCAACTCCATGGTCTTCATGTTCCAGTATGACTCCACCCAGGGAAAATTCAACGGCACAGTGAAGGCTGAGAATGCGAAGCTTGTCATCAACAGGAAGCCCATCACCATCTTCCAGAGAGAGATCCCACTAATATCAAATGGGGTGATGCTGGTGCTTAGTATGTTGTGGAGTCTACTGGCGTCTTCCCCACCATGGAGAAGGCCAGGGCCCACTTGAAGGGTGGGGCCAAAAGGATCATCATCTCCTCCCCTTCTGCCAATGCCCCCATGTTTGTGATGGGTGTGAACACGAGAAATATGACAACTCAAGACTGTCAGCAACCACCAACTGCTTAGCTCCCCTGGCCAAAGTCATCCATGACAACTTTTGCATCATGGAAGAGCTCATGAGCATGGTTCATGCCATCACTGCCACTCAGAAGACTGTGAATGGCCCCTCTGGAAAGCTGTGGCGTGATGGCCTTGGGGCTGCCCAGAACATCATCCCTGCATCCACTGGTGCTGCCAAGGCTGTGGGCAAGGTCATCCCAGAGCTGAATGGGAAGCTCACTGGCATGGCCTTCCATGTTCCTACCCCCAACGTATCAGTTGTGGATCTGACATGCCGCTTGGAGAAACATGCTAAGTATTATGACATCAAGAAGGTAGTGAAGCAGGCATCTGAGGGTCCACTGAAGGGCATCCTGGGCTACACCGAGCACCAGGTTGTCTCCTTTGACTTGAACAGCAGTTCCCACTCTTCTACCTTTGATGCTGGGGCTGGCATTGCTCTCAATGACAACTTTGTAAAGCTCATTTCCTGGTGTGACAATGAAGATAGCTACAGCAACAGGATAGTAGACCTCATGGCCTACATGGCCTACATGGCCTCCAAGGAGTAAGAATCCCTAGACCACCCACCCCAGCAAGGACACTGAGAGCAAGAGAGAGATCCTCAGTTGCTGAGGAGTTCCTACCCTAACACTAAGCATCTCCCTCACAATTTCCATCCCAGACCCCCAAAATAACAGGAGGAGCCTAAGGAGCCCTCCCAACTCTCTTGAATACCATTAATAAGGTTCACTGCACCTACCAAAAAAAAAAGCTTTTCATGCTGTTATATTTAAATTATATCTTAAAATATGTTCTAATTTAATAGTGAGGCTAATTTTAAAGTCAATTTAAGTTTTATATATATATATATATATATATACACACACACACACATACATATATACATACATATATACATGTGTATCCCTCTTATATACTGTCTTTGTTGAGGTTTTATAGCAGCTCTTATAAATGCTAATATTTAATTGGAGCTAGCTTACAGTTTCAATATTTTAGTCCATTATCATCATGGTAAGAAGCCTGGCAGCTTGCAGGCAGAAATGGTGCTGGAAAAGCCAAGAGTTCTACATCTTGATCGAAAGGCAACAAGGGGAGACTATTATCAGAATTGGGTGGAGCCTAAGCATAGGAGACCTAAATGACTGCCCACACAGTGATACACTTCTGCCTACAAGGTCACATCTCCTCTGATAAAGTCACTATTTCTAATAGTGCCACTACTTATGGCCAAGCCCTACACCACATGAATCTATGGAAGCCAAATCTACTCACACCACCACAGATAATTGTTTTAACTATAATTTGGGAGTCTTATACATCATTAAAGATTCATATATTATATTCAGAACATTTTCATGAATGTGAGAATTTATTTCAATGCTTAAGTCAATTATTTTTTAAAGTATCTCATTATTTCTTTATTCCTTGCTCACAGAATTATGTATAAGGAGGTTATTTGCAAAATGAGATACTTGTTTTGAAAACAGAAAATCCATTTTTTATTCTTCTCTATATATTATATCCCAATAACACTTTATCTTCCTTCTCCTCCTAATATCTCCCCCTCTAACCCAGATACATCCTTGTCAACATTTCCCCAGGCATATCAACCTAACACAGCCTAACAAGCCACAATAAAACCAAGCATATACCATCACGTCAAGGCTGACCAGGCAACCCAATAGGAAGGAGGAAAAGGGTCCCAAGGGTAGGCAAAAAAGTCAGGGATAATGCCTGTTCTTACGAGAATCCCAAGCTACTCTACAATAACATACATGTAGAGGGTATATGTCAAACCCCTACAGGATCACTTATATCTATGAGCCCGCACAAGTTCCAGTCAGTTGATTCTCTGGGCTGCATTCTCTTGGTGTGTCCCTTGAAACATTTGGTTCTTCCAATCCTACCCCTCCATGTCTGCCGTGCTAATGTTTGGTTGTGGGACTCTGCATCTGTATTCATTAGCTGCTGGATAAAGTCTCTCTGGTAACTTTGATAATTCTGCTAGGCTTCAGACCTAGAGAACTCTTTAGGCAGGACAAATTGTAGGTTGAAGGTTTTGTGGCTCCGTTGGTGTCCATACTTCGTGCCTCATCTGGTTACAGAAGACAATGCTCCAGGCCCTTTTCCATTTCTAGAAGTATTTGCTAGTGTTACTATGTTAAATTCCATGAACTTTCCATTGCACTAGATTTCTACCTTGACCCTGCTGTGCCTCCCTATTCCAGTCATTTCTCCAAATGTTCCTCCCCTCCTGTCTGATCTTTCCTGTTCCCAACCACACCAGCCCAGAGACAGATTTTTATCTCCACTTTTAAGGCTTCCTTGTTACTTAGCATCTCTTGGTCTTGGGAGTGTAACATGACTTTCTTTTACTTTACATCTAGTTTACACTTATGAGTGAGTACATACCATGATTGTCTTTCTGGGACTGGTTTATCTGGTTTCTAGTCCCATCCATTTTTGAAAAATTTCATGATATCATATCATTGCTTTTCAAAGCTGAGTAATACTCCTTTGTGTAAGTGTACCACATTTTGTTTACCTATTCTTTGGTTGAGGGACATCTAGGTTATTTCAGTTTCTGGCTATTATAAATAAAGCTACTATGAACATAGTAGACAAAATGTTCAAGTGTAGGATGGAGTGTATTTGGGTATATGCCCAGTAGTGGTATAGCTGGGTCTTGAGACAAAATTATTCCCAGTTTTCTGATAAATATAAGAATTCAAAATATCAAATTACAGCAAATGGAATGGCTATATTACATTAACATGAACAGTAGCACAGTAAAACAAACATTAGTAAGTATTAGTGATATTTAAAATAAAAGTAAAAATAAAATATGAAAATTTTAAGTTTTTAAGATTATAACTCAATTGCAACATTTCTTTCTTTTCTGTCAGAATATTACCCCAAAATGGAGTTATGTGAGAGGAATTCTGCATTCTTGTGAGAAAACTCCAAGAAAATAAGTCTTGTGTCCTCAGTTTCTCCAAAACATGGAATTGTTTTAAGAATTTGTTCTCATGCTCCTTCAGGTATAACAGGTAGGCTCCGGTTTACTTCAAATTATTCATTAGAACTGACTGCTGTTATTTGTTTATCTGCCTCTATAGAAAAAAATGCATTGGCTTAGTGTGTCATGCATATCAAGTATACCTTGCCAGTCAAATGCAACCTGACCCTGACCTCAGGCTTACTATTTATTGGTTCCATTCTCTCAGGTCCCACTGCCTCTAAAGACGTGACAAATCATGCCTCGATAGGAACATAAAGGCAGCTATGACATAAGAGTTCAGGAACCTTCACAGAAGCACATGAGTGAGAATAATGGGATGGAATTCAGGGGAAATTTCCTTTATATCAAGCTTGGAAATCATTTTTTTTAAAGGAATGTGGAACACAAATATTAAAATACCAACTAGTAGATTGCTTGTAAGTTATTTATGAGTATAATCCCTGGTTTGCAGAAGGAACTTTAGATGCAGGACTATAGGACAGAGTCCAACAGAATATTGAAAAGGCATACACGATGAGAAGGATCCTTGCTCAGTTTTGGGTACTTGGGGCATTTATTTCTACTGTCATAGAAGATAAGAGAGATACTAATAATGAGAAATAGGTGGCTAATTCATTGAATAAATATGAGCTGGATGTTCAAACTTGAAAACTAGTAAAAGAGGCAAAAATAGGTTTACCCCAATAAAGCAAAACCATAATTAAAATAGCATTTAAAACTCTTGAAGGAAAAGTAAGCCTTGTGCAATCTGACATATAATCTTAAGAGGCAAGAAAAGAATTACAGCTATTTAAGTACATACTAAATTAAGCATTTGTATAACATGTGAATTCTTAATTTCCTTTAAACTTACTTATTTTAACCACTGCAATGGCTCCTACAGTTATTCTAGCATAAGAGAACAAACCATTGAGATAGAAGTATCTATGTCACGAAGACCATAAAATACTTACTGCTTGCCTCACCCTTCTTGCCTACTTAGTAAATCATGGGAGGACCTGACGTCAACAGTTACATGGATTTCATCCTTGCTGGATTATTTTACTGCTAACTAACAATCAACTTTAAAAATATTTGAGAGCCCTGTAGATTTTCAAATTTCATATGCTGATTACTATGGAATGATAAGAAATCCTTGTCCAGGTGGTAAGCTATGGGATTTCTAATACCAACTAAATTTGTGATTTAAAAATTCTCCAACCTTCTCCAGCCAGATACGTATTTTACTGATGGCTGATCTAATAGTATAGGAGGGATTAGTGGTTCAGATATTCATCAATTTATCCATGGTGTATTTTCCTGAACCCAACTAATAGAAAAATATTTCATAATTCATTTATTACAGTTCATTCAGAAACTTTCAATATTGTACCAGATTTTGTATATGTTGTAGAATTATTTCCAGGAAAAACTCATATTCTTGCATGTGCTAATATGTTTGTTTTTATTCTAGAGTGAAATAAAAATGCTGATGCATTTAACTGTCCCAATTGTTACTTATTTGGAAGAAAACTGAGAAGGAATGTTCATCTCTCATTGCAGAGAGATCTACAGAAACATTGTGGATTCCTATAAAAGTTTTATTTGCCAGATGGAATTGTTGTCTAAGAGGCATACTCCTGAGTAAGCTCACTCTTTCTAGTTCTTTCAGAATTCTGGCTGGATAGTTCAACTCAGCTCCACTGTCTCAAACTCTGCTACAACCTGACTGATTCAATCTGCCTTCTCTCATCTTCTCGCTGAGTTGCTCTGCTTGGCCTCAAATTAACTCTGGCAATTTGTTCAAATCTTTTGGCTCCTTTTACTCTGACTTCAACTGCCTCAACTCCACTGCACTACACTTGCTGTACTGACTCCCAAGTGATTGCTTCTCTCTTCCTGCACTGTTCTTAAATAGCCCCCCTTTCCTGTCTGTTGGTAACAGACATATATCCTATGTCTGACTCATTCTCTGGTTTGTGATTTCAACTGTCCTTCAATTAGATGTCACTTTCAAACATTGGTTCTTCCTTCTACAAATTAATTTTTCCATTAAGGTGTATATTGAGAGAGCGTCTGCATTCAATCCAATCTAGATCTTTGTATTTGATCCTTTGCTAGAGCAGCCATGTTGCTGTATTAAAGCTCCTCTATATGTTTCTCTGGCCCCAGGCTGAAACGGATAATGGCAAAGAGCAAGGCAGTAGTGGAAGTCACCAGAAATATAAGAAACTTCTAGTTAAAGATCAAGAAGACATATCTACCATATCAACAAAAGTCAACTCTGCCCACATTATTTTATTTAATGTGATTATAATAATATTTCTCTCCTTGTCTTTTATCCCTCCAAACATTTCCATCCTTGATCTCTTACTAATTCATGGCCTAATTTTTCATTAGTTGTTGCTACATGCATAAATGTTGCTACATCCAAAATCAGGAGGTATAATTTGATTTGTGAACTAACTAAACGTTTATGGATAAGCATTTAAAGAACTGAGGGAATTTGAGAAACCTCCTCCACAACAAAACTGAATAACTATATGAGCAATCTTATGGGATATTCTAGTCAATAGTATTTATGAAGTTAATATTATATCTATGTATCTGGAATATCTATTATCAGATATTGGTTGGTTAATCCCACAAGCTTTGTGGCATCATGTCGTTAGCATATGATGCAAGTAGGACAACATTGTTGTTCCATGAGTTTGTGTCTGGATCAGCATTTACCTTTTTCCTTTGGTAATATGTAGAAAGCCTCTTACTAAATACACCAACACATTGGGATGTCTGCCCTAGGGTTAAAGTAGTAAAAATAAGCACTTAACCACAATCAATCTGTTTTTCAATATAAGAAAAATGAAGGGAAAAGAGGAGATTTTTAAGTTACATAAAAATTCACTCTAGAGAAAAAAATCTGCTTTTAAATAAGCAATGCATGTTAAAAATATTATTTATTAGTATAAAATAGAATGTTAAAACTAAATTAAAACAAACAGCAACAACAACAAAGAACCTTACCTTCACTTACACAACCATCATACACATTTCTCATGAATGCTTGGTTTAGCTGTATGTTTTTTTGACAAGGATGAGTCTGAGAAGTACAGTTCTGCATGCTTTTGGTTTCTAAGCTAGATAACAACTGGTGTGTGATATGTTATAATGGAATAGCTTACATTCCTTCTACGTGTAGACCATGGTCGAATTCAAAACATCCATATGACAGCGCACAATTACCCGAAACTGAAGTTCCAGGATGTATGACACCTTCCATTGATCCCTCACATTTTATGCACACACATACACACACACATGCACATATTTGTGTATGCATATATATACTCATATATACATATGTATCATATGAAACCATAAAAGTGATTTTAATATAAATAAATATGCTATGTCTTTTTATGATTGATGTTCCTTCTGCAAAAAAAAAATTAGAAATTCTTAGGAAGCTTGAACAGTGGTGGTTTTAATGAGAAAATCCCTTCTAGACTCATATACTTGAATAATTGATCCTCACTTCCCTACTTGTGCTGCTGTTTGAAGAAGCATAGAATGTGTTTTATTTTTAGAAATCGTTTGTCAGTGGGTGGAGATTTCGAAAGCTTAAATCTTAAGGTCTCTCCCAGTTTGCTCTCTCTGTTCCACACTTGCAGTTTAAGATGTGAATTCTCTCATCTTATTGTTCCTCATCTAGGCCTGCTTGATATCTGTTTCGATCTTAGTCTCAAACCTCCTAGAACCTTAAGAAGATATATAAGGAGAATAATTGATAACGTTTTATATCACAGCTACATAAAAGTAACTAATAGAGAGGCCGTTATAAGGAGTAATGTATAACACTTCATGGTACAGAAAAACAAAGTTCCTCTTTCTTCAAGTTGCTCTGCATAAGAGCAAAACTCACAAATAAAATATATAATATCCCAAATTACTGCATAAGCCAATATGAAATTCTGAAATACCCACTTCATCAATTCTATCTATTCCCATGCTTCCAAGTAAATAGAAAGCAGCTGATGCCTGCTAAAGTGGGAAAGCAGGAATTTTAAGTAATGGAATAAATTCATTGCAGTAGCTCCCTGAAACTATCCCATGCCATGTTAGGTCAAGGTTCTATGACAGACTAACGCTCAGAATTTGTTTTGTTTTGTTTTGTTTTGTTTTTTTCCAGGCATGCTCACCCACATTATTACCTGAGTAGTTGGGTTCATTGCCAATCCTGACAATCATTTAATTAAATATACTTTTTCTAGAGGCCACATTACGAAGAGGAATAAATTAAGTGGTCCAGTGATCTCTCAAGCGGTCTCCCATCTACTGGAGTCCTGACATGAGGATCGTGCATAACTAAGCAGCCTTCATGTGTGGTCTCTAGCATCATTAACCAATCTTTTTCTGTGCTTAGTCTCTCCTCCAAGGTGGTCTGACAAGTTTTCAGAACTGGATAACATCTTTTTGTTTTTTGTCTGGAAAACAAGCTAGTTTCTTGCTCTTACCAGGCCCCAGTCTTTCTCATGAAAACATGAGATGCCTGGGGAAATTCCAGTATTGGGTTGTATTCCGTTGTTTAATTAGTTAACTGAAGAGAGGAGTATGTTTTTACAATGCCTATATTTCTGCCAAAATGGCTACATACTGAAGAATCTTATCATACAAGTTCCATAATGTAAATATTTTTTTTAAAAAAAATAAAATCCTCTCCTTTATGTTTGCTCTATTTAACAAAAGCAAGAGATAAGGTGTTGTTGTTGATTCATTTTTGTCTCTGTTTCTGCCTTGATTTTGTTGTTGCTTTTTGCCTTCCAACTGGAAGAGTAATTATCCTTTATCATTTCAGAAAATAGAGGACTTTATCAAATATTCTAATTTAATATGAAACGCCACATGTTCTGTCCTTTAAAAGAAAATGAACAACACTGGTAAAGGAGGAATGTATGAGACAAAGAAATTGGAAACAAGTAGTGTAATAAATGTAAGGAAGTGAATGAGAACTAAAGCATAGATCACAGGATTGGGAAGATCATGGAATGAGCACAGAAGGAAGATCCACCAGGATTTGTTTTAAATAAATACATGCTCAATAAATGGAAATTCCAGGGTTACTGAAAGTTTACACTCATTTTCTAGGGGAAAAACTACAATAAAGGGGAGAAGTTTTATTTTTGTTCTCTTAGAAAAACAATAAAATGAGGGCACCTTTACATACTTCTGGGTCTAGCCCTTAGGAAAAAAGGCACAGATGGGAGAGAAATACAACTCTTTTACCTTACTTGTGCAAGAAGGTGGCTATAGGAAAATGTGAAACCAGTCAATTAACATGGCTGAGTGGGAAAAACGGAGCTTGTGACCAAGGCTGAGGGACAGATTTTGATTCCTCAAGATTCTAAACTATTGGCTGATCCCTAAAGTAATGATGTAAGATATGAATGTCATATGCTAAATACATACATATATATGTACAGACAGACAGACACACAGACACACAGACTTTCATATAGACGTGAATATATGGACAAATAAGAAGAAAATGAACCTAAAAAGGAATGGAGAAGGATGAAGCACAACACTTTCTCAGGGTCAACGTGCACGATTTGGCTTTCACAAATACACACAGGAATTTAAATGGAACAAATAAATATTTTCTAAAGACAAAACTGCAAAAGTATGTTGTTTACTGGGTAATCTAGTCTATTGTTTAGGACACTTTAGAAAATGTTAAAAAAAAAAA
>JADRCC010164188.1:0-15485 GCA_019843855.1 Hylomyscus alleni
AAAAAAAAAGAAAGGGAAAAGCTTGGGTTAGCTTACAATTTCAAATGTTTCCCTCCATGGTTGGCCTGTGGCTAGACAGTGTGTCACAGAGGAGGCACTGGCAAAGAAGTATGATTTCAGTGACCCAAGCCTATCTTCTCACACTTCCACTGCCTCCAGTAGTCTGTGTGTTCAGAGCCAGGCTTTCAGCACATGGGCCCTCGGAGGACATTCAAGATACACACTGTAGCAATAAATAATTAAGCAAGTCGTTAGCAAGATGGGCAAGTGCTTTGCCAAGAGGGAAGAGTCCTGAAAAAGCTTTCATGGTAAGACTCAAAGAAGTGACATCTTAGATGAGAGCATGCAGATGCTGAAGACGGGAGACTGGCTACTCCGGTAACAGGGAGATGCACATTTGCCAAGGACCAATGCTAAGGGGGTGCCTGAGGGAAGAAAGACTCGTATGTCTAGAACACGGAGAAGGAGGAAGATATTAGTAAATGAAGCCCCGAGAAGGGCATGTTCCGACCAGGCTTGCAAGAATAAGGGCCAGCTCAGCTACTTAGCACCCATCTCACAGAGACCACACTGCTTAGCCTCCACATAGCCAGCTTCCTTGGCTGTAAAGCAGGGTAATGCAAACCTGTATCGCTGACGTTAGGAAGCCCAAGGAAAATATCATTTACATATGCATGAGTTTTTATCGTAGCTTCTCCATAATTAAACAATGTAATCAGTCGAAACTGTTCCTTGCTGTTCTTCCCACATCTCTAGGCAATTGCACTCTCTCCGGGTTAGCAGTAACTGTCAACCTGACACGGTCTAGAGTCACTTGAAGAAAGAGTCTCAACTGTCTCTATCATGTTGCTCTTGCAGGCATGTCTATGACGGACTGTTCTGAGTATTAATTGATGTTGCTGGGGCCTGTCCACTATATGTGGTACTATTTCCTAGTCAGAGCGTCCTGGATTGTGTAAGGAAGCTAGCAGCATGAGCCTGAGCAAGCCAGCGAGCCTTTCCTTCCATGTTTCCTGTTTCATTTCTTGCTCTGACTTCCCTCACTGATGGACTGTGACCGGGAAGTGTGAGGCAAATAAGCCCTCTCCTCCCAAGAGCTGCTTTTGGACAGTGTTTTATCACCGCAACAAAGGGCATTCTAGAAAATTCTCTATTACCTAGATGTTACTTTTCTAGAATCAGTTTTCTGCTCATTGAGTTCCCTCTGAAACAGTTTTTCATATGTACACATTGCCTGGGAAACAGTAACCCTTTCTTATTATGTGTTGAAGGAACAAGAAAGAAACATCCTCTCAAACACAGGCTCTGGACCATAAACAGATTTCCAGTTTGATATTACTGGACTCAGCAGTAAATATTCCAACAACTGACTAGCAATGTCTGCTATGTACACTAAGTAGTAAATTGTAGTAATTGCTAGTAGTAAATTACTAGTAGTAAATTACTAGTAATTGCCTAGTAACATCTGCTGTGCATACCATAAGTCGTGAAATCTGTGTGATTTTTTCTTCTGCCTGGAGGATGAGAACACCCTTGATGTACCTCTTCGGATTTTCCCACCCTCCTCTCTGGCTACCCTGTCAACTTTCCCAGTTTCCTTATCTTTTCTTTTTCATATGTTTGTTGTGTAGCCATCTCCTTCCAGTCTGAGACATTCCTGTAGGAAAGCCCTTAAGACAGAAAATAAACAACTCAAAATCACTTCAGGAAATCCCTGAAACTGATCAGATTTACTAGCCCCACCCTCAAGACAAAATAATAAAGACTGTTGAAATTCACTCTCAGACAAGCCAAGCTGCAAAGAAGACTCTGAGACCAGCAACCTAGCAGGAGCAGAGGCTAGCCAAGCTGTGTGGGAGGAGCAGAAACTAAACAAGGTACCTGGAGGGAACTTAAGGCCAACTCAACTCCCTGGAAAGACAGTCTCCAACCTGCCTGCTTTCTGTGCAGTAAGTTCCAGGTTTCTAGCATTTGTGAGCTGTCACCCAGGCTGATGTGGGTGAGGAAGAGAGTGTGGAGCCTGTACAAAGACCAACACATTAGCACTTGGCAGAGAAGAGTTAGATTTCAGGGAGATAGGGATCCAGAGAGACAGTTCCATGGCTTCTGCTCATATAAAGAACCCCTCACTCATAAAGCTCATGGTTCACCAAGTTGGAAACTTGTGGTATCCACACTTTGGTCCGTTGTGGGATCTCTATTTGGGATGAGTAGACAGACATGTGTTACATCTCACCAGGAGAAGTCTGTCAAACAATGTATGCCTGTGTGTCTGTCTGCATGAGTGCAGTTCCCATGGGAACCAGAAGAGGGTGTCAAATTCCCTGGTGTCAGAGGTACAGGCGGCTGAGAGCCAGTATAACACTGGAAACTGAACTCAGGTCCTCTGCAAGAGCAGTGCATGCTCTTAACCTTGGAGCCATCTCTCTGGACCCCTATCTCCCCCCTCCCCAAATCTAAATCTTAAACAGTCAAGTGCCGAGGAAGTGCCGATGTATGGGTCCTTGCACAGTCTCTATACTTTCTCCACTCAACGGCACCTTAGCTGGTGCTGTCTATTTTGCCTAGAACGTACTATGCAGCTCAGAGAGTTCTTGACTCGTCCTCAGAACCACTGTGTATTCTTTGCAGGCAGTCGAGCTCCTGTCATAAGTAACTGTGCACTCTGTGCATCGGAGCATCCAAGGCATGACTGCAGCTCACGGCACTGTGCAGCTGATGCTGCTGACGTGTCTCTCATCCACCACTGCAGTCCCAGTCTCCAGCACAGCTTCTGCTACATGATTGACACATATATCTTATTCTGCTTTTTGTTGCTATAATAGAATATCAGAAGCTGGGTCACTTATAAAGAAGAGGGTTGTTGTGGGTTTTTGTTTTTTGGTTTTTTGGTTTTTGTTTTTTGGTTTTTTAAATATAACCTTTTAGAAGGTCGAAGGGAGCAGGGCACTGGCATCTATTCAGCTTCTGGTGAGACCCTAGAGTAGAAAAGAAGAATGAGGGAGCAGGCCCATGTGGATGGGGAACAAATGAGAGGTTGCCTTGGCACAACCTGCTATCAAGTACTAATCCAGTTCCGAAAGATCTAACTCATTCTGTGAGATCTAACACAGTGTGGAGAAAAGTTAACCTGTGCACTGAACAAAGACAACACATGTACATGCTTGTACATGCTTGCACACACATGCACATACACACTCACACACTCACACAGGCATGCACACCACACATAGGCCCACATACACACACGTGCACACGTAGACAAGTACTTACACATACACATTCATACACTTATACGAATATGAGTGCAATACACATGCATATATATAACCCCACACACACATACTAATGATAATATTTTTAATGTCTTTTAAAAGACATTAATCTCTCGGTGACTGCCGTACCAGCCTCCCACCTGCCCAGGGCCCTGTTTCTTCTAACAATGCCACACAGAGGTTCAGATTTCATCATGGTCTCCATGGGGACGAGCCCTCTTCCCATCTCAGCAGCCATTCAGTATGCGTTGAAATAAAAAAATAAGTGAATTAACAAGATGCAGCCAGACAAGAACTTCTCTGTTAAAGGACAAATACAATTAGGAGGAAATCATTTCTGTGTATGGCTGCTAACTTAAGGTGTAACTTTACCAGGCCATGGAGAGCCCATCCATACAGACACAGGATTCCCGGTGGGTGTGTAGGGTGCTTCTGGCTGGCGCTGGTGGGTGAGGCAGAGCACGTAGTACAGCAGCTGGGTAGGAGGGAGCTCATCCTGCCTGCCTGTCTGGGCTAGGATCACTTTCATTATTGGCCCTTTTCAGCCTTGGAACTCAGGACCTTTCTGGATCTCCACACCCTTGACCCTTGACATGGAACTCATAGCATTGGTCTCCTGTTTCTCGGGCCTTCGGGCTGAGACGGGAGCTCCTCGTTGGTCTCCAGCCTGCCTGTTTCAGGTCTTTTTGCTCCACAATCTTTGTGATCCCATCTTCCCTGACAGAGATTCTGCCATGAGGTTTGGAGAACAAATATTTTTGGGTGGGGCTTTCAGGGGAACCAGTGAGAGTTGAGAGCATGGGAAAGGGCAAAGGGCAAAGGGCAAAGCCCAGGTGGAATCTCAAAGCCTAGGTGGAAGTCACAGCTTTCACTTTTCCCTTAGGGAAGCCACACATAGCTTGGCTGGGAGAGGAGACACCAGCCATGAGCTACAGCTTGTCTGGGGTGGGTTGGGGGTGGGGCTGAGGGAGCCTTGCATTTGGGTATATTGTGCCTGTGAAGAAGCTCAGCACCAAAGGTCTCCAAAGTCAGTGCCTGGACAAGGTCACTGGCATATGCTGTGAGGAGTCTCACTGGCATACGCTGAGGAGTCTCAGACTGGACACTGAAGTTGGAGCCAGGAAGCCTCGACCCAGGCAGAGAGACTGGAAGGAAGTGGAGAATCACCTGCTGCTGCTGCACTGGTAACTGCTCCATCCTTTGGGTTATACCAACCTTTTCATAGAGCAGGTGCTTCTAGGGCATCATTTTAGAAGCCAGCCCCGACACCTTCCCCTACGGCTCCCCACATATCCATCAGGGCTGATGGTTTAGGATGAAAATGTCCTCCAGCCCTTGGCCCTTGCCTGCTCCCAGTCATCCCAGGCAACTGTTCCCCATAGCAGTCTGACAATTCCTAGAAAACTCTGGGCTGGGCACCCACTTGATAGGTTGCTCCAGGGACAGAGTTCACCCTAGAGCTCTAAGGACCTGGGTCACCCCACTGATCCGCAAATCTTGTCTGATCTGGAGTTGCTGAGTTCATGTGAGGAACCGTAGCACCACGCCAGTAACTGTGCCCACTTCCTTCCTCAGCCATCTGCCCTTACCCATCACTTCTTTAGAGACACCTTTCCTGACCTGTTGGCTTAGGGTGACTGACTGGATGCCCATTACCATAGAGACAGGCCTCCTTCTTACTTGGAAGTCAATGTTACAACATGGTTCTGTGACTCCTGTCAGTTTCCTCCCCGATGCTACCAGTTCTGCAGAGAGGGAGCCACACTGGTTTGTACCAACCTTTGTTTCCCCGGTACCCAGCACCTACTCTGTCATCTACAACCATGGATGGACAGAGGGATGGATGGTCCGAGCACTTCCTTCCTTGTGTGTAGCTATGGTTCTTGTATTTCAGAGAGTAGCAGTTGTGCCTGTCTGAATCCATGTGCCACTGCTTTTCATCCTGGACTGGTGCTTCGATCCAGAGTCACTAACCCGTCAGTAGGATATGTGTGTCTAAATAATACGGAGAGCAGATGGCAACAAACCAGATGTGTCCCTCACTACTTCCTGTTGGGCTAGGCATGCTCTTTTGACAAGCTGGTTATGCTCTGAAGTTGGAAGCTTGGGTTTTTAATGACGTCTCAGTATCAAACGAGACACCCAGCCTCTCTCTCCATCACTCAGTGGCACACGCAGAGGTGAGCTGAGGAAGGCCATGTGAACTATCACTGCTACCCTGAGACCTGAGGGGTTAGAATGCAGATGAGAGAAGACAATAATTCTCCACAGAAGTCTAGTCACCTGTCTTTCAATTAACAGAATTCTTCCTGTGAAACAATCCTGGAATACTGAGGAAAGAAGGCCCTGTGTGTACCAAAGATAATGATGCTGTTCTGTGGACTCAGGGTCACCTTGGAGTCTCCTCCAGTGGCACAATTTACATAGTTCACATGTTCGGGAGGGCTGATAAATCTTCCAAAAATCTTCCAGTCTAATGTGCTGGTTTTATAGATAAGAATACCTTGTCAGAGCACCACGGCCAGCCTGGTCTACATAGTAAGGGTCAGGCCAACCTGGACTACATAGTAAGTGCTGCCAGGCCAGCCTGGTCTACATAGTAAGTGCCAGGTCAGCCAGGGTTACGTGGCAAGACCCTGTCACAAAACAAATAAACAAACAAAGCAGCAAACCGGGACACACTCTAAAATAGCCTTTTCAATGTTCTCCACCTCAGAACCCAAGTTTCACAGGCTAGTAATAATTTTTTCCCAGGACAAGAAGAATTAATATCTCTAAATGTTTCAGAAGGTTTTGAGTTAAGCAAAAACCAGAAGTTCTCAGAGCCTCTGACGGCAGATGGTGGGACTTCCAGAAGAGAAGAATCCATAAATTATTTACCAGTCTGAACTGCTTTGCACAGGCTTGCCCAAAATTTAGTTAGCGAATAGCCCCAAGCAAAGAGGGGAGGCAGTCACTTTATACTAGCCTCAGAGTAGATTAAACAGCACACTAAGAGAAAAACAAAGACCAAAACCCACAGAGTGAGTCACTGGGCTCAGAGATCGAGTGCTGGCAATGTTAATGAGGGCGCATCTTTGACGATGTGTTCCTAGCACCATGGACAGAGGTTTTTCTGCCTTTTCTGCTTAAGGACTACATTTAGCTGTTCTGCTCTGCCTCAAAAAGAGAAGGAAGCTCACACGGTGCAGGGCTGTGGCGGTCTCACTGCCATTCACAGGGGATGCAAACCAGAGACCAGGAGAAGGAAGCTCACACAGTGCAGGGCTGTGGTGGTCTCACTGCCATTCACAGGGGATGCAAACCAGAGACCAGGAGCATTTGAAGTAACTTATTCTAACCATGCCAATCTGCCTTCGGTTACAATCGGATGCTACAGCCATAACTGTTGTCTAAGGTGTCTGAGGGCTGTAAAATAGCAAGTACTGACTGTTTCACAGGAGATGGCTTTTGACTGTATAAAACCATCTTTGCAGGAAGTCTGTATTTCTTCTTATGCTTAGGAAGTGCTCTGGGACAGAGGTCAATGTAAAAAGAAATCTAGATTTATTATGACTATTAGCCACTGGACAAGTGTTATGAAGCCATTCATTCTGCCTTTGATACAGACAGCTGCAGAAAGCAAGTTCCCTATGCACAGTGGGATGGAGAGTAAATTGTTGGCATCCGTCTTCTGCATGTGCCCTAGCTTCCAGTTTCAGGTGCGTGGAGAGGGCTCAGCACACAGCATGGGGACTGTCCAGAACGTGGCTTTGTCAGGATGCTAATCTCCACCATCCTGAAGGTAGGAGATATGGACAGACAAAGAGCAGGCACCATCCGTCTAATGACTGCCCCAGGCAATCAGGAGCAAGTGTTTTTGGGGCCTGGATTGTCTTTACATTTTTCCATATTTCTGTCTTCATTAAAGCTATATTAATGAAATTGGCTGTCAAGCTTTTACCACAGTCCTGGGAAGAGGGGCAGGGGCTAGTTTCCCTGACTTGCTGAGAAGCAGTTTTAAAGAATTCTATTCCTTGGCTCTTTTGAGGTCAAGCTGGAGGACCCATGTATTCTGAAATTAGTTTTTCTTGCCCATTCTTTGTTACCTCTTCCTCATGACCAAATGAATATTTTCTATTAGTGTGTGCACCACTTGGGAGAATGGAGAAAGATACACCTTGCATGAACACTGGCAGCTTACAGACTTTGAGTTACCTGGTTTGTTGAGCTTGCTAATGCCGGTGGTGGGGACAGAAAGACTGATTCAATAGAAATGAAAGGGCACCTTAGGCCGATGTCCATGTGGGGTGTACAAAGACTGAAAGGCATCCTCTTGAAGTCCAGCTTGTATTAGCTTTTGCTACAAAAACCATTGCCCAGAACACACCAATGCAGAAGGAGTAAGTTCTCCACGGTACAGCGGAGATGGCAGTGACACAATGCTGTTATGCTAAAAACATATTAAATATTTTAATTTAATTTAAAAATTATTTTATAATATTTTATAATAGATATTAATACAATATTTTATATTAAAATATTTTAAAAATTATTAATATAATGTTTCATAATAAAATATTTTTAAATTTAAATAAAAATATGTTAAAAAAATAGCAACACAGTGCTCCACACTGATGTGGAGCTGGGAGAGAGGAGACCAAAGGCTCCAACCAGGAAGGGTGAGTAGGAAACTCACTGGCTTTAGTTGTGCATGATACACGTGTTACAATGTTAGATGGTGCCCCAGAACACTCTATATTACATATTAATGCTTTAATTAAATGGGCAGAGAAAAATCACCAGCTGTCACTTGTATGGTGGTGCATACGTCTTCAATCCCAGCACTCAAGAGGCAGAGGCAGGCGGACCTCTGAGTTTGAAGCCAGCCTGGTCTACAAAGCGAGTACCGGGATAGCCAGAGCTACACAGAGAAACCTTGTCTCAAGCCCCCGTCCCCCCAAAAAGGGAAGCAACATGAACTGGAGAACATCCAGGGAGAATAGTTTGTGAGGTAGGAGACACTAGACCAAGGGTGCCCAGGGGACAGACCTTGCAGAGGACAGAGGTGGAGCACAAGCCATTAACTTCACGCTGTTCTCACAAGGGGAGCCCCAGTGTGTAAGTGTGGTTGGAAGGAGTAAAGTCATGAAGCTTGAAGAAGAGAAACTCACTCCTTGACCTCCTGCTTCTCTCTGGGAGTAAGTCATCACTGAAGATAACAGGCATACAAGGGAAACCCGGGGGCCTGAAAATGTCAAGAACTAGCTGAGCCAGGGTCTGTCCACACTGAAGGGCTGAATTTATAACAGTCCCAGCTTGTCCTATTGTGTGTTCTCCATCAGCTCAGGGACTTGGGACAGCTTAGAGGTGCTAGGAGCCCATGAACCAGGAGGATTTGTGGTCACCCACCCAGGGACAGTGGTACTTTAGTCAGAGTTCACCGATGCAGATTTCCAGGGCAGGGGCCCCACTCTAGAGCCCTGTGACCTCCTAGGGGTAGGCTGGGGAATGCCTGTAGTGTGCCCTACTCTGAACACACAGCTAATGCAGAAAGGAGTAATCAGACTGCGGTGTCCTTTTACAAAGTTAACAGGGCAAACCCGGATTCTTTTTCATTTATTATTTAGTCTAACAGAGGCTTGTTTATTTTTACAGCTGGGTTTGGTCTCTACTGTATCACCTCCCCACTTCTCCCCAAGTTAGGGGAAGGGAGAAACCCATTTGCTCAGACAACGTGGGCTCTCCACTCTGCAGCCTGGGCTTGGATCAGCTTTGCTTTGCTTGACTTCAAACACTGAGATTTTGGTGGGAAGATGATGTTACAAGTCCCAAGCCCACCAGACAGTTGTGAGTCAGGGTTGCCGTTCATTAGTTACACTGTAGCAGTTAGCATGAGGGGAGTCTGGATTATAACCTGGCCTCTTTCCCCTAGACACACATTAGGTACAGAGCTTCATAGCTGGTCAGTCAGATCTCCAGGTACACAACCATGACTCAGCACAGCGAACCATGACTCAGCACATTGATCTATGACTCAGCACACTGAGATTGTAAACTATAGAGCTGGGGGTAGGTGCTAATGACTGTAGACAGTTTCCTCTGGTGTGCCTCCCTCCAGGAATTATTTTGGGTTATAGTGATGAGCAAATCAAGGGTGGCATTTTAAGAGGCGCAGCATGACCATTTTAAAAAGCCTCATAATTACAAGAAAGACTTGGCAGCGGGTGAATGTGCTTCTCTGTCTTCATCCTTAGATTTGTAACTAGATCCCAGTGACATTAGCAAACCTGGAAGCTCGAAGCTATTTCCTTCTACCCCCTTCAGCTGGTGTCTAAGCACAGCTGTACAAAAATCACGACTCTGCAGCGAGGTGGTAGTGGTGCTTTTCAATGTGAAGTAAGAAGGTGGCACATAGGAAAAGGCCTTGGAATTTTTTTTTCCCAATTTTCTGCTTCTCTTAGGTAGAATGGCTAGATTTCAGAGTAATGAAGCTCAAACAGTACGGCTATTTTTCTGGTTGTAAAACTGATATTTTTATCTATTTGTGAGTTTTTTTTAATAACAGAATTTATAAAATAAAATAAATAATAACATTTAAAAACAAAAGTGATGAATGCTGGGTATTTTCACTTCCATCACCCAAGCCAACCATGACATTGCATCATACAGAGTCCTGGGCAAGGGCTCTGGATGTGGGTAGGAGCCTGGGTAACAGTCCGCCGCCCCCTCACTGAGGAGAGGAGGCTCTTGGGGCAAAGCAACAGTGTAGCTCTCTCCTTCCACTCCGCATGGAAGAGTGGTCTGAAAAGCCTCCTCTCAGGAGATGATTGCCATCAGCGTGCTCGGCACCACGCCAGGCACCAGTGAGCACTCAGGAAATGCCCTGTCTTTGCAGGCACACAAGAGGGGTGAGGCGTCTCCATGCATCCTCTACTGAGTATCTAATAACAACTTCTTTCTTCATGCCTTCTGCAAGAAATCCACGTTCTCAAGAAATAATAAGGATATGCCTGCTCTCCCTGCTCGGCAGCTTAAATGTGATGGGCTTTAGACATTAAGCCATCTCTAGACTTGAGTAATCCCTAAAACGTTCTCTAATTGTTTATTAAAAGAGCCAAATGAAATTAGCATTGATAAGACCAAGCCGGCTCTCCTAGGCTCTGAATTATTTCAAGTCAGTCCAGCCTGATGGGCTGAGCCCACCCTCCCAGCACACATGTTCTGTAACAATGTTTTCATTTTCACAGATGCAATTCAGTTTTCAGAGCAATCTGAGTTGTGAGGTAGCCATGGTAGGGTGGCTGTCATCCAACCAAGACAGAAATACAACTATTGAACTAGGTAGACCTAAGAAGTATAGGCCTCAGGTTGGGGAGGTCCAGAGCCAGGATCCAATCTCTGGCCTCCAAACAACAGCTTCCTAGTTTCCCACCCCATCTGCTCTCGTATTTCAATCTTAGGTGAGACACTTGGCCAATGGTTCTTAGATTCAGAGTTGTATAAAAAGGCATGGGGGATCCATGACAGAGAGAGCATAAGGCCCATGTCCAGAGAGTCAGAAGTATCATCAGTATGTGGTAAAGCTTGGCCATGTGCAAGCCCAGAGCCTGGTCGTTCTGATGAGCACTACAGAAGGAATGGCCGGGTTCCTGGAACTCTGTGGTTGGCTACGGCACATACCCGGCCCCTGAGAATGGAATTTTCTCCATTCCATTCATATGCATGGAAAGAGCATGGAGAAAGACGTGTGTGGAGAGCTTCATGGTAAAAGCTCCCGGTGTGAGTGTCATGCCAAAACACATGTTGCCTCAGTGGCTCACGTTTATGCCATAAACATGGGCCACAGTCCTGCTGCCTATCATCGGTCATGTTCTCTTGTGTTCTTAGGTCGGTAAGAATCACTCGCCCAAGCTTGCCATCAATGAGACAAGAAATGGCGTCCTACTTTAAAAACAGACCAGCTGGTATCCACATGAACCGTTATAGCAAATGCTAAACCACAGACTCTATCCATCCATTTTCCTAGACTAATTTCAAAATTCTTTCTCCTAAATGGGCATTTGCTGGGTAAGCTTAATATCTTGCCACCATGGCTTCTCCCTGTTCTTGAACCTTCACATTCGGACCCTGTGCTTAGTCCTAAACTTGAAGGCTTTATTTAAACATACCCAGGTTCCAAATCCCAAAGCTTAGCTTACAGTGTTGCTACAATCTCCTTCATGTTGAAGATGTACCCTGAAATACTGAACGCTGACTCTGGTTAGTCAACAACTGTGTCTCCTCACTTCTACATCTGGAGCTTGCCGGGTGACTGGCAGATGCACGCCTCATTCACAGGCACTGTTCTCTTCTGGGTTCAGCTCTGCCTCTGAGCAGCATAGAGGATAACTTTGAACGCTTCCTGTTTCTGTAATAAGCAGGCACTTCCAGCGCCAGGTCCAGCCCTCATTAAAACCCCCTCTTACCTTTTGCCTCCCTGCCCCCTCCTGGGTGATAATTGGTTCTAAGCTTGACTGATGTGTCTGTTTTGTCCCTGAATCTACAAGGGACGGATATGGCAGCTGTAATTTTATTTGCCACGCTCAGTAAGTGGTTGCTGGATTATATATGAATCCAATATATCTACAGCTGGGAGATGTGATTAGAATAACCCAAACTCAGGAGCCATATGGTCAAACGCTCTCATCAGCACCACCAGTGCTGAAATGAAAAAACAAACAAACAAACAAAACAAAACAAAACAAAACAAAACGAAACAAAAAACCAGCCAACTGAAGTTGACCTGAGGCCCTAAAATGAGCTATATTCACTCATAATTTGATTCTTATCTTCTGAGCGGAATTGCAAATTGCATTTGATGTTGTAGCTTTAATATAATAAGCTACATAGAATTGCCGTCAAACCCGTGTGAGATGTGAGTGAGCTCTGGTGCGTCCAAGCTTGTTGACTCTCCCTTCCTTTCCTCTTTTCCCCCTTTAAAGGCCCAATAAGCTTCCCTGTGCTTTTCATGATGCTCACTGGTCCAACTACCTAATCTACAAATTTATATGAGAAGTCTGGATACAGTAGGCACTCCCTCTTCAAAACACCGGGAGTGCCCTCGGCAGATGATACATGGGAATGCCATTGGGGTTCTCTACCTGTAACATGTTTATCATCGATTCAGTCAAGTTTGACCAAGTGGTCACTGTAGCCTCAGCCTAGCTCTGCATACATACCATACTGAGGGATAAAAAGCCAACCACGTTTTAAACCATGGAGCTAACTAACGTCAGTGAAGAGACACTGATAATGAGCAAAGAAGCAAACGGAATATTCCAAAGTTACAGAAACACTACGAAGAAAAGCAAATCATAACGAGAGGAGTAGCGGGTGCTGGGATTGCCAGTATTTACAGGAGCTAACGTTGAAGAAAGCATTATTATACAAATACCTGGGCAAAGCAGTCAGTCCAGAGAGAGCAAAGGTGGAGAGGCTTGGAGGCAGGGGAAGGCGTGAGATGAAGGTCAGAACGTGCACATAGCCAGGAATAGGGGTGTGTGCATGCCTGCAAGCCCAGTAGTCAGGAAGATCACTGCCCATTTGGGGCTAGCCTGGGCTATACAGCAAGTGCAAGGCCAACAGCAACAGACACTGTCTTAAAACAACAAAACCAATCCAAGTACCTTACACACCAGCTAGTGATTTGTCTAACCTGCCTTCTGGTTGTGCAATAAACCAACACAGAATTGTCAACTAGAGCAAAGTAAAGACAGGCAGGAAGAATACACTCAGAACTGAGAGAGACGTGTGATTTTTATCACCTAAAATCAATACATGGTGATGCAAAGATTAAAATAACCTGGCCTCTGTCAGCCAGAGCATGCTTGCTGTATTGAAGATTGATTTAATAACAGGTTGATATGTAAAGTTTATCAGGAACTACAACTCAATATCTGAAACTTGAAGTGATAGGTTTAAAGTGGGAAAAGGTTCAAAGTGGGAAACCTGTGTAAGGTGATGGGAGTCGCCATTTTTCTAATCATGTCAGGACACTAAGTATGCATGATCCAATTATCACACAGCACCCCATTAATAGATCTAATTATTGTGTGTCCATTAGAGACTGAGGGAATAGCTACCCAAAGACTGGCCCACCTTGAGGCTTATCCCATGGGAGAGAGCTAACTGCTGACACTATTAACGATACTCTGCTATGCTTGCAGACAGGAGCCTAGCATAACTGTCTCCTAAGAGGCTCCATCCAGCAGTGGATGGACGCAGATGCAGAAACCCGATGCAGAAACCCATAACCAAGCATTAGGAAGAGTTCGGAAAGTCTTCTGCAAGAGTGGGGGATGGGATTGAAAGAGCCGGAGGGGTCAGGGACAGCATAAGAAAACTTACAGTGTCAACTAACCTGGGCCTAAGGGAGCTCACAGGGACTGAATCACCAACCAAAGAGCATGCAGGGGTGGACCTAGGCCCCCTACACGCTTGGAGCAGATATGCAGCTTGGTCTTCATGTGGGTCTCCTAACAATTGTAGCAGGGGCTGTCTCTGATTCTGTTGCCTTTGGATCCCCTTCTGCTAACTGGACTGCCTGGTCAGGCCTCAGTGGGAGAGGATGTGCTCAGTCCAGCTGTGGCTCGGGTGGGTTGGTACCTATGGGGAGACAGGGGGCTTCCCTTTTCTGAGGAGAAGGGCAATGGGCAATGTGGGGAGACATTTGTAAGGGTGAGACCGGGAGGAGAAGAGGGATGGGGGGCTATCAGAATATAAAGTGAATAAATAAATATATTAATGAGTAAAGAAACTTTATCAAGTGGGCAAAGGCACTGAATAGCTACTTACATTTCCCAAGAGAAGGCACCCAGGACAACAAGTCCATGAAAATGGACGCAAAACGACAACGGAACATCACCTTATAACTATGAGGACGGATACTGCTGCAGGCTGAGCTACTAAGTGCTGGGAAAATGTGGAGATCCAGGACCTTGCATGCCATTGAGGGGTATAAATTGGCTCTGCCCCTGTGGGAGACAGCATGAAGACTCCTTGAAAACCTAACCATAGACTTACCACATCATCCGGCAATACTGAGTATGACCCCAGCACTGAGTCATCCAGAGAGCGCTTCCTGCTGTAGAGCCCGATGCTCAGTCAGAGGGGCTGCCGAGTCTCAGGAAGAAGCTAGTGTGCCCCCAGACCTCTTCCTGTGAGAGGTCCAAAAACCCTGGGAAGCAATCTAGGTCTCTCTAAGTAAGCCGCTGATAACGGGTCATTGATCAGGAACCACTCTGATCTAGGAAGGACAGCTCCAGAGCTGAGACAGTCCTCTGGACACCTGGCGGGAGGAGATAACAAGGCCAGAACTGAGCTGGTTTCCAAAATTCTTCAAGGTGTCACCAAATAAAATGAAACTAACCTTAGTAGCTGATCAGAACTGTACTAATGTCACTGCTCTGCTCCTACCACTCACATTAGAGGTTACCTAACCCATCTGCAAAATTCCCCTAGTCTTGCATAAAAAAGTCCTGAGAGTCATTGCCACTTTGATGAATGGTTGGCCCCTGCATGTGGTAATTTCTGCAGAATAAACACTCTTTGTCTTTGCAAACTATTTAAATCTGGGGTCTTCCTTCAGCCATCCTTTACCCCTAAAGCCTGTTTGGCTGGAGGTAAAACAGGGTGACCTCAAAGAACTGAGAGTGAGCATAAGACTCCCCCTAACACTGAGCTGGTCAGGAGGCTCCTGTTGGGCTCTGGCTCTACTAGGTGCTGTATCTCCCCAGGAGAAGCCTGCGTCTGAGCTCCATGACATGAGCTTCCCTGGTCTGTTCCTGACTCTGCAGCAAGTGTGGCAGCCAGCCTAGTGAGAGACGGGCAGTTGCTGAACGCAGACCCTGCAGTAAGGGGCATGGAGCGTGCCCCACACTGGGCTTCACTGTGGCATCTGTGGCCAGTACTTGGTTCCCACCTACCTCCTGCTAGAGGTGCTCCGGGTCTAGGGAGGGTGGGGGTTTATATGATCCTTGTGCTCAGCATCTCCTTTCTTCCTTTTATGCTAAACAGGATGCTGGGCTGTTCCTTACTTCATGTACTGACTGTCTGCTGTGTGAACAGTTGCCCTGTTTGCTCAGTCAGTGGTGGAGCTTCAAGAGAGGTCCATTTCAGATTCTATTTAACCTACTATTTGCTTGAAATTTGTTGTCCACACACACACACACACACACACACACACACACA
>JADRCC010164191.1:0-24134 GCA_019843855.1 Hylomyscus alleni
AAAAAAAAAAAAACCACAAAGAAATACAAAATGAAATAAATGAGTATTTTAAAAAAGAAATTTGTTATAACATGAACTGATCTTTAATGGTTACATAACAAATCAGCAGTTCATGTGTCAGTTTTCAAGAGCGAACATTGTCTCTGTCAAAACTAGTCTATCACAGTGGAACATAGTAAATATATTATGTGTCAGTAGATTATTTCTACTGATATTTAGCACCATAATATAGGGAACAGAAAATAAATAAGAAATGTTTCCGATTTTAGTATAAAATTTTAAGGATATAAATGTAATAGCTGTATGAGTTATAATAAACATTTGGTTATTAGCTTAACATTTTAACCTGAACATACAGTTGAGATGGTATACACAAAAAGGAAATTGTAGATTCATTGTGTGATGTTTTTTTACAGATATCTGTTAAACACACAATTGAATAACTTCTTTAAAGGTGTGCAGAGATTGGAATTTTACTAACTAGAGTAGTAGAAGAAATTTTATTTACATCTTGACCCTAGGCATGGTTTGTTGTGGTGAAATAAAAATTAAAAATAATGTCAACTATTATTACTAGTTTTCTCTCACAATGACATTAGGTCCAAATGATATTTCCTAGCTTGTTAATAAAGTACTTATTTGGAAGATATTGTGTATCTGTTTTTTGTGAACATTTAAACTATAAGAGATCTTGTCTAAAAGATAGTACATCCAAGTTGAAAGGACATGTATCTGCTATTTCATTAGAAAGAGAAACTTCGAATATATTTATATCAATAAACTCTTACCATATACCACAAAAGTTCACTTGCCTCACTTGCAATATGCTATAGGATCACTTCAATATAAACAAACTGCCAAATATACGGTACATATTATTGTCTCTTGCCTTAATAGTTTTACTATATGATAGACAAATGTTTTATACAGTAGAATATTATACTTTGATTCATTAATTGATTTACTTTTAGCTTACATCTTGATCACAACTTCCCCTTACATCTTGATCACAACTTCCCCTTCCTCCTCTCCTCCAAGTCAGTCTCTCTCTCATCTTCACGCCCTTCATAGCTACTTTCTTTTCTCATCAGAAAATGGCACTCCCATAGATATTAACCTGCCTTCATATATCAAGTTGCAGTAGGACTAGGTGCATCTTTTATTGAGGCTAGCCAAGGCAGCCCAGGTAGGGTAAAATGATCTAAAGGCAAGCAAAAAAAATAAAGATAAAAAACCAAAACCAAACAAACAAACAAAACAAAAAAAAGAGGCAAAGACAGCCCCTGATACTGTTGTTAGAGGTCTCACATGAATTGAAGAACTAGTTGTACATTCATTAAATATATGTAGGTCCATTCCATGCATGTTCTTTGATTGATGACTTAGTCTACGAGAATCAATCGGTATAGGTAGTTTGATTCTGTAGGTTTTCTTGTGGTATTATTGACTGGTCTGCCTCCTTCTATCCTTTCATCTCTCTCTTATATAAGATTCCCAAGATTGACTACTGATTGGCTGTGGGTCTTTACATCTGTTTCCATCTGAAGATGGGTGATGACTCTCAGATGGCAGGCTCCTGTCTATACATATAGCAGAATTTCATCAATAGTGTCAGAAGTGGGTTTTCTCTTATGGTATGAGTCTTAGGGTGGTCTAGACATTGGCTGGCCCTTCTAGAGGAATTTTAATCTGGCAACATGCTTACTATGGTAGGCATCACATCCAAAGACCTAGATCTATGTTATTCATCTGGAATCAATACATGCCACACATCCTTAATCCCTCTGACCAGAACACACACATACCCTTAGTACACACCTTTATAGTAAAAAAAAAAAAAAAGCAGACATGTTTTAAAGTGACATCTAATTGAGGGGCATAGTAAGTGATGAATCTAATTAAAGTTTGACAGAGTAAGTCGAAGATGGGATCCTCCCAACTCTCAAAACAACAGGACAGGAAAGAGAAATTATTTAAGAGCAGCATAGGGAGAGAGAGTCAGTCAGTAGGGAGTCAATGAAGTGATTGTTGCCTAATGGAGTTGAGTTCATTCATGAGTTTGCTCATTGAGTTCCATTCAGTCAGTCAGTTCCATTGAGTTCAGTTTAGTTAAAGGCAAGTTGCAGCCATAGAATGAGGAAGGTGCTGAAGATTAGAACAGATTGCTAGACTTAGTTTGAGATCAAGGAGAACAATTCAGTGAGAATCCAAGAGAATCCAGACTGAATCAGTCAGCTTGGAGAGGTGTTTGAGCCAGAAGAACTGAAGTGAACTAGCCAGAGAGAGTTTAGAAAGAGCCAGGATGGCCTACATTAGCAGAACTAGGCTGAAAGCTGATGTGTTCAAGGTCATTTGTGAAGATTAAATTGTATGGATGCTAGAAGCTTTCAGACCTAGGCTATTAAATAGTTAAATAGAAACAGTCTAGGCTTAGTCCAAGCGAATATAGATCTCATCCCTGAAGTGGCATTTACTTTTCCATATTTTTTCCTGAGTTTCTACTCCCTCTTTATCCTTATATATTTTGTAGGCAGGAAAAAACTTGTGGCTCAGTTTGTATTCCCATCTTTCCATTGAAAATTTTCCCATTTCAGGTTCCATATCCCCTATTGCTAAGAGTCTTATCCAAAGTTACCCTCAGAGATTCCTGGGCATTTCCATAGTCCTAAGTTTCTTGCTCATATTAGAAATGACCCTACTCAAATTCTACTTCTTTCTCCATGTTCTCTCTAACTCTGTCTCTCCGCACTTAATTCCTCCCAGTCCCTTCCTAACCCTTCTTCCAATCAGTTTTCTCCTTCTATCCATCCCCAATGTCAATTGTATTTCCCTTTGTAGTGAGATTCAAACAGCCTCCCTTGGGCCCTCCTTAGATTCTTTGAGTCTGTGAATTGCAGCATGATTATCCTGTACTTTATGGTTAAAATTCCCTTATAAGTGAGTACTTACCATAGTTGTCCTTCTGGGTTTGGGTTTCCTAACTCAGAATTATCTTTTCTAATTCCATCCATTTGTGTGCAACTTTCATAATGCCATTGTTTTTAATAGCAAAGCAATACTCCATTGTGTAAATGTGTGTTTTCTTTGTCCATTCTTCAGTTGAAGAACATTTAGGTTCTCTCCAGTTTCTCGCTATTACTAACGAAGCTTTTGTGAACAAAACTGAGCAAGTATCCTTGTGACAGGATGGAGTATTCGTAGGAATCAGACAAGTACACCAGATTCCCTGAAACAGGAGTTACTTGTCATGTCACAGGTGCAGGGAAACAGACACTACAATAGGAGTAAGATCTCTTAGCTATTGAGCTATGGCTTCATAGCCTACAATTTTTAAATGATCATATTCACTTTTACTCATTTAACAGCATGGGAGAAAAGAGCAGAAAAGATGACATTTACTTCCTTGATTTCAAACAAAAATTATACTATGGTTTATTACTTCATAGTTAAATTCAACTATTTGGCATGTTATAATGATGTTACAATATATGTTGGTATAATGTATCAAATATTATTTAAACTATATTATAAAATGAACTCATATAAAAGTTTCAATGATAGTTTTGAAGAATAAAAGCAAAATGACTCCTTATAAAATTAGGCAAATTAATATAAATGTCAAATAAATAATAATCTTAATTATAAAAAGAATCATATTTCATTTAAACACAGTTACAAATACAAAGGAAAACAAAATTATAAAAGCTTCAAATTATTTTCATTTAACTTCTGTTACATTTAAATAAGTTAGCACGATCTATTTATAAGAAATGCTTAGTAATAGTCCTTAATTAAAAACTATTATTAGTATAGGGAATAAGTCATTTGATGTTTTATAAGTAACTTTCTTGCTAAATTATATAAAACAACATAAATTAAAGCCAATTATGATGCAACACACCAATTTTGGATACAACAGTTCCAAATTTTGTGAGACAGGGGCAGATTAAGAGCTCAAAGTTGACCTTGGCTATATAATACAATGACATCCTCACCCCAAAGAGACTAACCAGGAATGTAGTAAGAACACATAAACAAATCAGAATAAAAGTCAAGACCCCAATATTAATGCTTATTATAACTACAGTTTACTAACAGAAGCTATCCATGATAATACCTGGAACACAGGCTTCACAATGGAGAACTGAATGTATCCACAGGAGGAATCTGAGGCTAGTGCAAAGCTAGGCTGAGGCTGCTAGAGGTTCTAACGGTGTATATATGATGTCATTGAGGAGGCATGACATTCGACTTTTAAAGATAGAAATTGAAAATTGAATAGAAATCCACTTAGGTCACCAGGTTCAGATTCTGAACTTCAAAAAAGTGTTATTTTTTCCCCAATCATTCCTGGGCATGACAATATGCTGTGTTGATATCAGTTCTGTTGTCATCTTCTCTTGCATAGTTTTGACCTTCCATGGAGAAACTGTTGAGAAGCTGAATCTTGGGGCTACTTTTGTCTCAATTGTACATCGTTTACTCCAGAAGAAAGTACATACATTATAGCACCCATGATTTTTTTCTAAAGATACAGTTATACCATGAGAATAACTAGCCAGAAAGTTTTATGTACTACATGGAAATATAAGTGTTGCTGTAAAATTCAACTGGTAAATTTACTGTGATTTGCTTTCCTGCTATAGTTACCTGTAAAAAAATCATCAAAAACTTTACTATGGATTATTTAATAACTTAATTTTCACACTGTGATTTATTGACAAAGATATTATAGATCTATAGAATTGTTTCTAATTGTTTCCTTTGAATAGAATGAATGGAAAATAATGGAATAGTACTGTTTTAGACACAAGAGACTGCTAGATGAAAATTCTGAACTTGGCCCTTCATAATTATGGTATTATAAGTCAACTTTAGAAGCCTACTGTCACTCCTACAAAACTGTGGTTTTGTTTGTTTGTTTGTTTTGTACAGTGACATTTGTATCTGGTGTAGAGTCCACTTGAATTATTTCATATAATCATAAAATCCCACATAATTTCTGGAATACAGTTTTAAAAGGCTTGGTTTAAGCAATACATTTTATCTCATTCTCAATACATTTTCATTATTCTATAAAATAAAAACATTTACCACTTAACTCTAATTCATTCATAAGTTACCATGCATTAATGGTATATTGTAATGTAGTTTGTTAGTGAAATACTTCCATATTTCTAGTATTTCCCTATCCCTATAATATATCTATAAAAATATCTTTGGATTAGAATAGAGGCTGTAACATAAGTTAAACATGAGATGAAAGGGAAAAAATGACAGAAGTTTTTAAGCTTGCAAGTTTTTTTTCCAAAATCATGAAAAACAAACTTTCAAAGTTGGTTGATAGGATTAGTCAGTAAGAGTAGGTTTTCAGGGAAATAAACAATTCAGACTGGCTTCAATAAAACTATTTTGTCCATTCAAACTACATCAGTGGCCAAGAAGACTGAAATAAAATTTGAAAGAATATCATTATAACCTCTATTAAGAATTTAAGGAAATATGAATCTTATCTTGGAAACAAGAAACACAGAAAACAAAATGTTAAATTTTTCTTTTTAAAAATGCCAGTGGAAATTATGTGTCTATAGACCAGATAGAAAAGAGGCTGGAAGAATAAGATGAAGAATACAGATGAATAAGTTGATATGACTTCATGATATAGGCAGTCCTAGAAATCACGTTGCTATAAATTGTACTTCTATACATTTTCAGTTGAGAAACTACTAGGAAGTGGCATTTTTATGACAGGAAATTGTATCCTTCCAGTGTGCTGGGACAAGAAAACAATGATAATCAGAAATATAGCTTCAAGGATATTGTGAGCACTTAGGAAAATCAAGGTCCTCTGAGATCAGGGATATGGGCTCAATACTCAGTCAATTATAATTTATTGACCCAGAAAGTGTTTATTGAGCATCTGGTTTATAATAACTACGCTAAGAATTACTAAAGCCAAACAAAGCTGACTTAGCCTTTGTCTTCACAGAGCTGACATTCTTGTTGAGAAGATATCTGTTACTATCAAATGAAAGCTTGATAGCACATAAAAAGAATTGCTTCAGAGAATGAACAGAGAAAGTTGCTCACATAAATTGATTGAAAACGCCTATGTAAGGACTACTTAAAGGGGAAGTGACAAGTGAAAGTACGTATTTTACTGTGTTGGGTATGGTGGCTTATAGTTGCAATTCCACTATTTAAATGGCTAAGGAAGAATGATTATGATGTACCTCAAGGCAGTCTTGGTAACAAGGTCATCCCTTATCACAGGAGAAAAAACCAACATGATAATAAGATAAGAGCTCAGCATATAGCTCATCATTAAATTAGTTGTTTCTGAAGACTAAGTAAGACCCCAGATAAATTGCCAGCTCAGTAGTGGTTGGTTCCAATAAAGAGCAAGAGAGCCACCTGAGATGAATACTAAGTATGAATTACAGCCTTGGAAATCACTGTAAAAGCATGAAAAATAGTCCATACAGATTTATTTTCAGTTGTGGTATGATGACAGGAGAATGATAAATTATAGAAGGAAAGAGAACAGAAATTCCAAATTATATCGGAAACATTCTGTAGAATGTGAAAAATAAAAAAAAAGGTTCTTAGAAACTTGTGAGAGAACTGTTGACTGTAAATGCACACATGAGCAAATTATTATATAGATGTAAATGTAATGATGAAAGTAAAGTACATAAAATGAGGGCCAGAAATAACACAATGAGCAACATTATTTGCCACCAAGTCTAAACACCTGAGTTCAAAGCCTCAGACCTACATATTGGAAAGAACGTACTTCCTTAAGCTGCCTTCTGGCCTCCATGGATGCATTGTACCATCAACATCTACCTCCTTGAAATTGCTGGCATTCTGATGTTAATGAGGTCCTCTAAATTAGTTTGCACAGAGGATCCTCGAACCTGCCCCAGTTAATTCTGATTCTTAAATAAAGATAGCAACAGCCAGTAGATGGGGAGGAGAGATGGAGGTGGGATTTAGGGGTCCCAGGATTGAGAGCATGAAAAAGGAGGAAGAGGCAGATCTGCTATACTTTTAGGATAGTTTGGAGAAAGAAGAGACACAGAGGTCATCATGGGGAAGAGAAGCAAGGAGAGAACCTTGGGCTCTGGTTCAAGAAAACACAGGTCAGAGTGCTGCTCAATTGGGTTCAGAGCAGCCAAGGTAGAAGATAGAAATCTGTAAGTAGTAACTCGAATTATCAGCGGAAGATAGATTCTAGCAACACAGAAGTTAGGAGCTAGATTCTAGGAACATGAAGGTACCCATCTGTTGTGCTGTTTAATGTAGATTAAATATAAAGGCTGTGTGTCTTCCATTTGGGAACATAAATCATTGAGCCAGGTACTAACCCCATATTATGACCCCATATTATGATTTATTATTAAAAATTAATATTACTCCTCATTTGAATGATCAAAACAGAACAGTTAATAAATGATAATTTAAAAGAAATGGGAAAAGTACACACTAAGTAGACAATGTAAAGTAGATTACTACAGAAAGTAGAGCTCATCAGAAATACTTTGCTCAATGAAAAAATTAAAATATGTTTATAAGGAGATTCAGGAGGTAATGACAATTGCCTTAAACCTAAAACTTAAGTTTTATCCCTTGAATCCACATGGAGAATGAGAGGGGGGTGGCTCCCAGGAGCTGTCCTTAATCCTATATCCACACTATGAAATGCATACACCCACACACATGTACACACATGCATGCCCAAATATAGAGAGAGCAAGCAAGAGAGAGAGAAAGGAGAGAAACAAAGGGGGAAAATAAAAGTATACATGTTAAAACACAAAATGAGAATATAAATGGGTATGCATTCACTAGTTTTGTTGTGTGAGAACAGAATGTATGAGAAAATGCTTTCGTAAGGTTTGCCTATAGTCAAGTCTATAGTGCATTTTCTTTATTGGTTATTGATGTGAGAAGCCCCAGGCATTGTGGGTAGTGCCATCCTTGGATGTTAGCAGGAATGAGTCTGAGAAAGCTATAAAGGAGCAAGCCAGTAAGTAGTACTCATTCATGATCTTTACATTATTTCCTGTTTCCAACTTTGTGCCTTGATTTCTCGCCCTGACATTCTTTGGTAGTGGACTGTGACCTGAGAAGAGTAAAGTATCATAAACACATTTGTCCAAAAGTTACTATGGGCTATGATGTTTTATTGTACTAATAGAAAGCCTAAGATGGCTCTTGTATTTTTCAAGGGGAACTTTAAAAGTATAATTTAAATATCTTAGATTTTAGAAGAAGTGTAAGATCTAAGTTTCATAATTATATGATGAAGAGAGGAGAAAATGGAATGCAGATTGATAGTGTTGGAAGATGGCAGTGTGTAGAAAAGGACAGGTGAGGTAAACAGGTTGGAGAAGCCTGAAGGATGGGAGAAAGGAAGGGGTTTGAGTGTCCCATGCAACATTATTATTTAGTAACAATTGATTAACATATAAATTAATTATATCATGGGATTTTATAACAAGAAATTGCAATTATAAATTGAATGCACATAGTAACAGAACATTAAACTATAATGCAATCATTTATTTAAAAAATATGTAATCCATTTAAAGGAGAATTTTTAAGCTAACTTTTAATTGTAAAAATAATGTCCAGAGTTAGTATAAATAATTAAAGAGAAGATTTTAACAATTGTATAGCCAGAACAGAGCTTCAAGTCATTTATACAATGTTCCACTGAATATGGTAATAACAGTTATTCTCATATATTTTTTTTTCAAGAATATATATTGTATTAGGCCTTAAAAATCTCTCAAATCTTAAAAATATTAATACAGTGAAAACTGTCTTTTTGCTACAACAGAAATAACATGGATCTCAAAAATCATTCATTTAAAGAACCCCTTCAGACCCCTAGCTTATTCCCAATACCCAAAGGAGACAATCAATACCTATACATATAATTATTCCTATCCCAGATGCCCAAATAGCACCATAACAATATAGTGAACAGCATCCATAGAAATATGTCTCCCCTAGAGCCTAGCTCTCCTACCATAGCAGGCCCTGAATATGCCAACATGGTTGAAGCACACATGCACACACACACACACACACAAACACACACACCTACCTTAAAATCACTGATGTAAAACTGATAGAGTTCCTTAATAATGAAATTAATAAATACATTATAGAAAACCTGAAAAACACAAACAAATAGTGTATGGAAACAAAGAAAACTGTTCAAGATTTAAAAATAGAAATAGGCTCAGTAGAGAAAGCCCAAACTGAGGGAATTATGAAAATAGAACAATTTAAGAATTTGAGCAAGAATTACAAAGGCAAGAAATCTTGGACTACAGAACACAAGATACCGAAGAGAAAAATCTTGGGCACTGAAGACACAGTAAAAGGCAGTGTTACCCTGTTCAAAGAAAGTGTTAAATTTAAAACACTCCTGACAAAGAACATTCAGGACATCTGTGACACTATAACAAGACCAAACTTAAGAATAATAGAAATAAAGAAAGGAGAAGTGTCCCCTCTCAAAGCACAGAAAATACTTTTATTAAAACAAAGAAAAATTCCTTCCATGAAGAATATACAAGAAACATGGAGAAAAGTCAACAGATTCAACCAGAAAAGAAAGTCACACTGGCAAATAATGATCAAAATACCAAAGGTACAGAAAAATGAATGAATACTAAAAGCTGCAAAGGAAAAAGACCAAGTAACATATAACATATAAAAGTACAGTCATTAGAATGATACATGACTCATCAATGTAGACTCTAAAACTCAGAAGAGCTTGGAACGCTGGGTTTCAGAGTCTAAGAGATCACAGATGCCAAGCAAGACTACTATACCCAGCAAACTTTTCAATCACTATAGAAGGATTGAGGTGGAAGTTTCTTGTTTCTTTGGAGATTCAGATGTGTCATGTGATAGTTTTCCTAGGACCTGTCTTATGAAGAGGATGTTTTGTTGAGCCAGACATGTGGTAGGATGTTTTGCTTAGAACAGAGATGCCTTTTTTTTCTGGAGGCTGCCTAGAAAAAGGGCATGTGATGTTTTGGTAGAGTGAATGCTTGAGAGAACATGTGGTGTTTGGAAAGAGAATAAATATAACCTGAGAGTGGATGACATTGTGTGGCATTGGTTTGCCATGCTACACTTTGATGTTATTCTTTGGGTTTTGCTGACACTGGTCTTCACTGATACCACTGTGCCATTTGTTCACCTTGCCTTTTTTGCTGATTGTCATTGGTAACAACTTTGTAAGGAGAAATGAAAAAAAAAAAAAAACAAAACAAACTTCTTGTGATATTGCTGTGGCTTCTTGCTTCTTCTTCCAATTGGTAGAGCCTTGTGGATTAAGCTACCTTTGCTGATTTGTGAATAGTGTTTGCAAGTGCACTGAGTTATCACTACTGATTCAAATTAACTGAATTGCTAATATCTTGACAACAAAGATTGGAATCCCCCAAATTAATTATTTCTAAACAGGTCCATGTCCTCCTTTGCCCTATTAACTTTTCTTCTCACTACTTCTAGCAGGTGATGGAATAAAAGGAAGTTAAAGCATTTAAGAACCCATGTTAAAGTAGGTTTTGAAAAGTGTAAGCCTACAAGGGAGAAAGCCAAATTTAAACGATAATTATCTACAAATCCAGCCCTACAGAAGGTGCTAGAAGAAAAACTGCAACCTGAAGAGGTAAACTACAATCCTGAAAACACAGGAATTAAGTAATCTCAAACAAGCAAAATCAAAAGAAAGAAAACACAAACATACCTGCTGCTGTTGTACTGCTGCTGGCTGCCGTGCCCGGGCTTCCCCATTGACCAGTACCCCATACTTATCTTGCTGGAACATGGCACTTTCTCTCAAGTCCTGTTTAACAATGTGGAGAAGTTCTATGTTCCTGGAGGAGATGTCATGTGTTGTTATACCCTCACTGAAAAGTTCAACTTTCGTCGTTGACTGGATTGACATCTTTAAAGTAGGGTGGAAGATGACCCAGGAGTATTAACACCTTCATGTGCGCTCACTTGCTGAAAGATCTAAAAAAGGAACCAGCTACATATCAGGAAAAGCAATTCAAAGCTTATTATCTGCCTGGGAATGAGGAGCATAACCAATTATGTTACATGGATGTAGATGGTTTAGTCTGGTGAACATGTCTCTTTCTGTCTAGACTCTGAATATAATGGTTGTTAACAATAATGAAAGGGTAGAAGAGCTGGAACAGCTTAGTAAGAAGCTTTACCAAAAAAACAAAACAAAACAAAACAAAACAGAAACTGAAAGACAAGTATGCTGACCTCCATGAGCAGCTCCAGAGAAGGTAGCACTGGAGACAACGCGGAGGATGAATAAGAACTTAGAACAGGAAGTGGAAGAGAAAGCCGCCTGGGAGGAAGAGAAAGCCTCTTGGGAGAGTGAGCTGCTCTGGCTGAAAGACGACAACCAGAAGATAACCTCAGAAAAGGAGGACATGGGGATCAGAATAGAAGGGTTTCAGACCCGGCTAGCATCTCAAGACAAGGAAATGGAGGAGCTTATTGTGAGAGATCCAGAAAAGACAGAGCAGTTGGAACAGCTCAAGAAAGAAAACAACCAACTCACTCTCAGCTTAAGTGAACAGAGGAAGCACTGGAGAAATGCTGGAACAGACAGCGGAAATGTTGAAGCAGAAGGAAGCTGGAGCTAAAGAACGAGAACTCTACCCTGTCACAAGAGCTCAGCAACTGCAAGACTGATTGCAATATTTTATTGATGCAGAAAGAGAATGAGAGACGAAAAAGAACAAATCTCTGAGTTGCTGAGCCCGAGGTCCCTTTGCCTCCAGGAGCTGCTCAGCACAAAGTTCCTTTGCCTCAAAGAGCTCCTGAGCCCAAGGTCCCGTCACCTCAAGGAGCTACTAAGCCAGAAGTTCTGTCACCCCCAAAGAGCTACTAGCCCATGCATAATCTATTATAAAAACTCATATTATGGACTCACCAGACTGAGAGTAGCTGAAGCCCCAAGATTTGTATTATCCATTTTGTAAGAAGATCTACCGAGCAACTAAGAGATGGGTCTCCAGCCACATGAGTCCTGCCCTTGTGTCTGCCTAAGCACTCCAGCTTGTGAGTCTGTGCTGGGACAGATTCGGTATAGAACATGGCTTCTACTGTAAATTATCCTTCTTTTCTGGAATTCACTGTGTAGCCCAGGCTGCCCTGGAACTAGGCAATCCTGCTGAATTACCTTCCACAGTGCTGAGACTGCTCCTGAGCCACCACTGTAGACTGTAGGTCTCTTAGTTGCTAATTAGGAATTGTTAAGCAGTATGTAGGCTTGCAGCTTTCTCTATAGTTAATTGAGTTTGTATGAATGTAAGAATGAGTCTTTTTATAACCTTTAATATTAAAAATAATTTCCACTTCAAAAAAATAAAAATAAAAAAAATACAAACACCACTACCACTATCAAAAGCAACAACAGAAAAATAACAGAAATTAAATCAATGGTCTCTATTCTTTCATAAAAAGACAAAGACTAAGAAAACAGATGATAAAAACAGGATCCAACCTTCTCTGGCAGACAAGAAATACATCTCAACATCAAGAATAGATATTATCTCAGGGTAGAGGGATGAAAAAATACATTCTAAGCAAATTAACATCAAAAGCAAGCTGGTGTAGTCACTTTAATATCTAACAAAATAAATTTCAACCCCAAAATCATAAGAGATAGGGCAAGACAATGAATATTCATGAAAAGAAAAATCTACCAATATGACATTTTATTATTATTTTTTAATTCTTAATATCTAGGCCCCAAACAAATCTGAATATATCTTCTTGAGAGAACCTTATGGAACTTTTTTCAAAATGTATCACATACTCAAACACAGAACAAATATCAACAAATCTAACAAAATTGAATTAAATGCCTGCATCCTATTAGGTGGTAACAAATTAAAGCTGGATATCAATTGTCTTAGTCAGGTTTGTATTCCTGAAGAAAACATCAAGACCAAAAAGCAAGTTGGGGAGGAGAGGGTTTATTCAGTTTACATTTCCACATTGCTGTTCATCACCAAAGGAAGTCAGGACTGGAACTCTCACTGGGTAAGAACTTGGAGGCAGGAGCTGACGCAGAGGCCATGAAGGGGTGCTGCTTACTGGCTTGCTTCTCCTGGCTTGCTCAGCTTGCTTTCTTATAGAACCCAGGACTATCAGCCCAGGGATGGCACCACCCACAAGGGGCCCTTCCTCCTTGACCACTAATTGAGAGAACGCCTTACAACTGGATCTCACGGAGGCATTTCCTCAAGGGAGGCTCCTTTCTCTATGATAACTCTAGGTTGTGTCAAGTTGACACACAAAATCAGCCAGTATAACTGACCCTTATCAACTTGACACACAAATGCATCATTATTAAGCTTCAACAATGACTTATTCATCCCCAAGGTCTAAATAACTTTAAAAGTCTCACAGTCTTGACAAATTCTTACATATTATAATAGCAATCCCTTTAAAATATCCAATCATTTTTGCAATTCAAAGTCTTTTAACTGTGGGCTCCATTAAAATACTTTCTTATTTTAAGAGGGAAAAATATCAGGGCACAGTCACGATCAAAATCAAAATCAAACTCTAAACATCCAATGTCTGGGATCCACTCAAGACCTTCTGGGCTCCTCCAAGGGCTACTACTCCAGTTCTGCTCTTTGTAGCACACACCTTGTCTTCTAGGCACCAGCTGCTTGTACTATACTGCTGCTGCTGTTTATGGTGGTCATCTCATGGTATTGTCATCTCCAAAACATTGCTGTCTTCTGCTGCGTCTAGACTGCACTTTCACAAATAGCCTTTCAAAGGCTCTTTTCATGGTGCTAAGTCTCAGTTTCTCTGTATGACCCCTTAAGTCCTGGGCCTTCAACTGCCATGGAGGCTGCACCATCACCATTGGCCTCTCTTGACCTCTTGCAGTGCCAAGTATCAGCTGCTATGCCTTTATGTTTCAAAACCAGTACCACCTGGATCACTCTTATACATTAACAAGTCTGGCTGCTGGCACAAGGTAAAACCGTGGCTACCTCTGAAAGACAGCTTTTCTGTGCTCTCATGAAATATTTCCTAGAAGATTTTACCTTTCTGATGCTGGTCTCTTCTTAAGCACTGTTAATTTCTTAACTCCAGCTAACCATAAGCAATTGTCCCAGTAAAGCAAAGGTTTCCTTTTGGTAGTTCTGATATCTTGTTAATCACAGATGATTCTTCAGCCACAGCTAATCAAAACCACAGAATCTTCACAGTCAAAATAGGAACAGTCCTGATAAGACTCTTTAATTTTCCATCTGAAGTTTAACAGGTGAGGCGCCCATCTTCTGCACTGTTCTCAACATAATCTAAGCTTCTATAGAACATCTCACAGAGCTCTTCATAACCAATGGCTCTTCTAGCCTGATGTTCTAAAGACCTTCCACTGTCTTCCCCAAAACTTGGTCAGGGTGTTACAGAAATACCCTACTCCTGGTAGTAATACCAGTACATCAACAGAAAGATTACAAATTCTTAGAAACTGAACAACTTTCTGCTAAATGAAACATAGGTCAGGACAACCATAGAGAAAAAATTCCTAGAATTCAATGAAAATGAACACACAGCATGCCCAAACTTAAGGAACATAATAAAAAGCAAGCACATAATAAAAAAACAATGCATGCCTATATATTTAAAAATAAAGAAAAAAGTCTGATAGGCTTTATACTAGAAACTTAATAGAACACCTGAAAGCTCTGGAACAAAAGAAATAAATGCATCAATAGGAACAGATGAAAAATAAATAAACATACATAGATCTTAAATCAATAAAATAGAAACAAAGAGAACAATACAAAAATTCATGTAGGAAGTTCTTTCTATGAGAATATCAATTAATCAACAAACCCTTATCAAAATTAATTAAAAGACATGGAGAGAATATTCAAATTAACAATATCAGAAATGAAAATGTTGACATAACAATAGATAGAGGAAATCTGGAGAATCTTAATGAGATACAAGAAAAAAATCCTATAATCCCCTAATTGAAAAGTCTAAAAAAAAAAAAAAATGGGTAATTTTTCTGATAGATTCTACTACCCAAAGTTAATCCATATCAAACAAACCACCTAAATCACATATAATTCCCAGTAAAAATATAAAGAATCATTAAATATCATCCACAACCAGATGGTTTTAGTAGGGAATTCTACCAAACTTTCAAAGCAAAGTAAATGACAACACTCTGAAAATTATTCCACAAAAGGGAAAGTGAAGGGAATTTCCCCACTTCACTCTACCATGAATGTAAATGCCAAAATAATCAATAAAATTCTTGAAAATTGAATCCACACAAAATATCATCCAAGAAGTTCAAAGAGCCTTTATCTTGGAGATGTAAGAATGGTTCATTATATGAAAATCAATAAGTTCAATCGACCACATAAACAGATGGAGATAAAACATATGATCATCTTACTAGATGCAGAAAAGTCCTTTAATACAATCCAAACCTCTTCATGATGAAACTCTCAGGGAGATTAAGGTTTAAGGGACATAAATAAACATAATACAGGCAATTTATAGCAAGCCTATGGCCAACATCAAGTTAGCTGGAGACAAATTCAAATCAGTTCCACTAAAATTAAGAAAAACACAAGTTGTCTACCTTCACCATACCTATTTATTATGGTACTTGAAGTTGTAGCTAGAGCATTTACAACTGAAGATCAAGGTGACACAAATTTCAAAGTAAGAAGTCAAAGTATCTTTTTGTGAAGATGATATGATACTATACATAAGGGATTCCAAACTTTCCACTATAGAACTCCTATAGCTGTTTAACACTTTCAGCAAAATAGCTGGATACAAAATTAACTCACAAACATCAGTATCCCTCATAAATACAATTGACAAGTAGACTGAGAAATCAAGGAACAAAGAACACTGACAATAGCCTCAAATAATATCAAATATCTTGGTGTAACTCTAAAAATGCAAGTGAAATACTCAAATTATAAAAATTTCAAGTCTTTGATGAATAAAATAGAAAAAAGATATTAGAAGTTAGAATATACTCTTGGATTTGGCAGGATTAAGAGTGTAGTCCAAATGACACTCTTAAGAATAGAATTCTATAGATTCAATAGAACCACTGTCAACATTCTACCACAATTCTTTATAGCCCTTAAAATGATAGTTCTAATCTTCAAATGGAAACACATAGACACACACACACACACACACACACACAAAACAAAACAAAACATAAATACAGACTTGGGACTTGCCATCTAGAGTTATTTGCAGGTGCAGCTGCCGTGTCACACATGCATTAGTAGGTACTAAATATGAAAACCTATGTCTACCTTCAGTATTCTAACCTGTGAATATCTGAATAATTGATAGTCTATTGTTCCCTTAAAATAGCAAGCCAGAGATGACCAGTAGCCTGGTTCTTCTCAGACCTAAAGACCCTCACCCACTTGTGCCCAGGCAAAGACTGAGCCTAGACACCCACCAAACCCAAACCATGGACTCAGACAGGAGCTACGCAGAGATGACCACAAGTCTGGCATAGTACATTCTTGGGGAGGGGTGTGGGTAGACCATGCCTGAGATTACCTCTGCTCCATGCCATAATGCACAAATTGGACATGGCACTTCTGAGACGACTCCTCAGACAACCCCAGACATTCATCGACTCCCAGGCACTAGTAACAGTAGCAAGAATGTGTTAAAGAACTGGAAGAGGAAAATAAAACAGAAGGATTTGAACACAATAAATAGAAGAAAAACTGGAAAATGAAAGGTAGGAAGTAACAGTCTGATGTGAGTTGCCAGTGATGTCAGAAAGGAAGAGTAGCCAATGCTGCCACTGGAGGCCGCATCTGAGTCCATTTCCCTAAAGCACCAGAGGTCTGTTACCATCAAAGGCCAGGTAGACACCCTTGGTCTGGGATTCCATCTGGGACCATGTTGATGTCTGTGGGCTGTACGTAACTGGCTGCACTTTTTACCTGGGCATCATGGAATAGCTGGTCCTAGGAGGCATAAAAGAAAGAGAATAGACCATGCCCCAAGGTAACTGAAGTACTAGGGAGAGTCCAGAATAGTGAGAAAGTTGTGGGTCCTGTAAGTATGACTGTGCCCTCCCCAACTTTCTCCCCTTGCCACCTATGGCAGGCAGGAGAGATGGCCATGGGATCATGAGAGCATAAAAGCTGGCCCTGCCCTTCACCTGCTGCAGCACTCTGGATATCAGGCCCTACACTTCACCTGTGTAGCAAAATAGAACTGGCACTGGATGTGGAGATGTCCAGGTGTGCTGGGCCTGGAAGGTATGAGCATAGCAAAGCTGTCCAATAGCTAGGATGAGGGAGAGATGACTTTCTACCCTTCCTGGTTCCTTGTTACTTATGGCAGACTGGAGAGATGAACTCAGGATCATTAGAATAGGAGAATTGGCCTCATCACTCACTCAGGTACATTACTCTGGAGAGCAGTCCCAGTGCCAAGGTTTCTGGTAAGGTGATCACAAGTTGACCATATCAGATAGCTGTCAGGCCCAGATCCAGGCCTTTGAATTGGCCCACATCAACTTCTATTCCATTCATGAACTGATGGAGTTCATGAAGTGACCAATCCTACATATTCAAAATTACAGGATTTCCAAGGCACAGGGCAACAACAGTATTATCAAAGATAAGTCCTAGTATTGATAAAGTAGCAGAAGCCAGATTCCAAGTACCAGACTTATAATTTATTGCAATGAACTTTTGCAAGCTAAGAAATGTGGACAAAAGAGTTTACTGTAGAACACAGTGATATACTACAGCTTCCACAACAAGATGTATTTTTTCTGTTGGGCATGAGATTAGAAGGGTGGAGGGCATATCTGAGGGCAGAGGGGTTTGGGTGGGATTAGGATATATGATGTAAAATTCAAAATGAACCAATATAAAAGAACTGCTGGAAGAATCACCCTTCCCAATTCCAAGATGGACTTCAGAGCTATAGTAATACAAAATTCATCTTTATTGAGTAAAAACAAATACATTTGATCAAAGGAATCCAATTGAATACCCAGAAATAAACACACAGTTATAGACACATTTTTTTTTCATTTAAAAAATTGCAAAAACATATACAGAGAAAAATATATCTTCAAAACTGGTGCTGTCACACTGGATGTTGTCATGTAGATGAAGGCAATTAAATCCATATCACTTACTCTGCACAAAACTCAAGACCAAGTGGATCAAAAACCACAATATAAAACCTGATATACTGAACCAAACAGAAGAGAGTGGAGAAATAGCCTTGAACTCATTGGCACAGGAAACATCTTCCTGAACAGGACAATGATATCACAGACACTAAGACCAACAATTAACAAATGGGATCCTATAAACCTGAAAAATTTCTGAAAAGCAACAAAGATCATCAAAAATACAAATGACACCCTACAGAATGGGAAAATATTTTCACCAGTTCCCAGCCTGACATAAAGGTAATATCCAAAATATATAAACTCAAGAAATTAGGCATCAACAAACTAAAAAATCTAATTTAGGGGTATAAATCTAAAGAAGTAATTCACTATAAATGAAACTCAAATTGCCTAGAACCACATAATATTCAACATTCCTAGACATCAGGAAATGCAAATCTAAATGACTCTCTCTGAGATTACATTTCACACCTTACAGAATGGCTAAGATCACTAACAAAATCTTATGCTGACAAGACTGTAGAATATCGGAAACACTCCCCCATTGCTGGTAGGGATGCAAACTTGTACAGCCACCATGCAAAGCAATATGTCTGTTACTTAAAACGTTGGTAATTGATCTACCTCAAGAAGCATATACTCAAAGACTCTTTTGTTCTACCACAAAGATACGTGCTCTCCTATGTTCCTTGCAGTTCTATTCATAATAGCCAGAAACTAGAAACAATCTTTCAATAGAAAACAGATAAAGAAAATGTGATACATTTACACAATAGAACATTATTCAGCTGTTAAAAATGATAGCACAGAATTTGCAGTAAAATTGATGGGATTAGAAAAAAATCATCCTGATTGAGGTCACCCAGACCCCCACCCCCCAAAAATGTGATACATCCACTCATTTCTGGGTAGTAGCCATTAGATAAATGATAACCAAACTACAATCTGTAGAACCAGAACAGTTAGGTATAGAGAAAGGGACTAGGGGAAAGACAAATATACTTCCCAAAGGAGGATAATTGTAGCTAGACTTAAGGGAATACTTAGAAGTGAGAGAATCAGGTAGCAGGAAAGCTAATGATAATGGAGGGAATGCAGGGAGTGATCAACCAAAGGGACATTTGAGGGATGTTATAAAAATGTCTACTGTGTGACAGGGATTGACTGGGAGGGGGGCAATGAGAAAAATGTAAAGTGAATACATAAAACAAAGTTAAATTTAAAAACAAGCAAACAAACAATCAAATCCTCTAGTACAGTGCAATCTTTCTAAGAATAAGTGAAAATGATCCTAATGATGTCTCCTAATAATATGACGTATCAATTCTCAACTGGACATCACTTGTCAAAAATTTAGCTTCCAGTTAGGGATTGGATCGCATTCAATTGATATCTTGTACAAGGGACTTCTGTAACCCCCTGAACAGCCAATGCTTTGCTAGAACAATGGGTTGCTCAGCATAAACTGAGAGAGAAGCCCCACTGCTGAAGACAAAACTCACAACTCACTGAATAGAGAGAAGTTGAACTGGTGCCTTTGCCTTGACCTTCTAGTGTTTTTGCTGTGGAAAGTTACTCTACAGCCTACCAAAGGGGAAACCAAACACCCTCCCAGGACACAACCTTTGATCTACAGTCTTTCCTGCCTAAAAAGATATATTAGTGTAGAGGTGGCACAGAACTGTGAGAGGTGTCAATCAATATCCGAGTTAATTTAAGCCGAATTCAAAAAGATGGAACCCATACTTTACACACCTTTGATGATCAAGAACCAGATTCTAGACCATCTAGACTTACTGGAAAACCAAACATTACAGGTCTACAGACGAACAAAATGTAGTAATAAAATGACTGCTGACAATTTTCTGTTGTATTCAGTTATCAATGCCTAACTCAGTCATCATACGAGAGGATTCCTCTTGCAAAGCATGGTAACAGATGCAGAGAACTTCAGACAGATATTATGCAGAGAGTCCTTGTAACACAGAGATCTATATGGAATATCTCCACCAAATCCCTGTACTCAGTGGTCAGAAAACCCCAACACAACAGTATCCAGAAAGAGTGTAAGAGGCAGAGGGGATAGAAGATATCAGGAAAACAAGCTGAACAAAGATCAGAAGAACTCACATAGACTGAAGTAAAAAGCACAGGGCCTACACAAGTCACATCAGGTACTCTGTGTATACGTGATAGCTTACATAGGAGCCTGTGCTGTTCTAATAAGAGAAAAAAGGGAGTGGATCCAGAGAGAAGGGTTGATGGGAAGGAACTGGGAGGATAGTGGAGGGCAAACTGTAGTCAATATATATTCTGTAAGAAAAGATTATATTTTAATAAAAGAACATAAAAATATGGAGACTAGATATCAAACAAAAATTTATAGAAAACAATGTCTTAATGGATAAAGCATAGAGCCTTTGTCCCAAAATAACAAATAAATTGTTTCTGTTTATAATTCTGTACAAATGGTATTTTTTATTTTTTTCAGAGAAATTGGATAAAAAAAAGAAAAAAATGTTATCTGAATTGTCAATAAGAAAAACTACTTATTTATATATGACATGCTTACAAGAATTGGGAAATACTAAGAATTCTACAATGATATGTGAAAAGTAGACTTTTTTTAAAAAGCGGAAAGTTGATTAATGTTTTCCAAAGACAGATAACAAGGGAGGAATAGATTGCCTGTCCCAGTGACTAGAGAATTCTCAAGTAGAAATAAAAATGGAACGTTTTTTTTAGAGTATTGCTGCTAACACAATTCTATGAATAGACTGACACACCTAACTGTACCATGTATAAATCTTGCATCTGTCATCAAATTATACCCATAACAGCTGCTATTAAAATGTAAATACATAGGAGCTTAGAACAGCTGTGATTCAGATATATGTGTCTTCTTTTGTTCCAGATCTGCATTTCTTAGCATAAGATTACAAGAAATACAATGTAAATTTTGTTATAAAAACCTCTATACATTATTGTTATTTTATGAACAAAACTAAATTTGACTAACTTTTCCATTATTTTATATCTTATGAGAAAATTCTCCCTATTACCTCTCCTACAGTTTAGCCACTGAACTCCACACAAATTGTATTCAGGAATTATTTAAGGCACAGTATAAAAGTAAAACAGCCTGCCTCTATCTTGTTTTTATCAAGTACTGTCAGAAGATAATTACTGTGTATAACTGCTATTAGGTTTTTACAATAAATGGCAATACGGTTGACAGCCTAATAAAAAGATTTATACATTTTCAAAGTGTTTCCTCTCATCACACTGTGAAAATTTTTGAAGCATAAAAATGTAGGGACATGAACAGTTTTCATTAATTTTGAAATTCATTTAAATATACACAATTTTCATATTTGTTTGTGTACCTGCTCACATAGGGGCAACTGTGTGCAATAGATTAAAACCAATCATAAAATGTTATTAATCTAATATATTTCTCAAAATTGGCTGCATCCTTTCTTGCTTAATTATTCATGATGGAAGCCATACTCCCCAGATTTCTTCAGTGCTCGGTCTCCAGTAAGCTTCATTTCCTCTTAAGGTTCATTGGGATTAATGATGCAGTAAGTTTAGCACAACAATAGAATGCTAATTATCTGTAAATTTACAATTTGTTCTCTTGTGAATTTGCACTTCTTTTGGTAACTAAACAGACTGACATTTTTCCCCCCTAACACAGAAGCCAACAGGAAAAGTCATAGCAGAGTTATTTTAATAAATCATTAATATGCATATTTTGATAGTTCAGTCTTCTCTTAGATTTCAGCACACTTTAAGAATAGAGTCTTTAAATATGTGTGCCACTTTTCAATTACCTGTCTTAATGGAGAGATACAGCAATGTGCTTAATTCAAATGAATATTAGTATACAGATGTCTAATTTAGAGGGCACCTATGTCATATACTTTCAGAATAAGGAAGATTCATAGCAAGCAATTGCTATCACATTATTCATGGTTCTACCAAGTTTCTCTTTACATTCTTTGTTACATTCTGATGCTAAATTTTATTATCATTCAAATTTATATAAAGATGTTAATACAAATAAAGAAGTACTAGCAAATAGCTTTCTTTGGTGTTTTGTACTTAAATGAATTATACTTTTTCTTGAATAGAAAGTGAGTAGCTGTGCATGTTGTCCTATTAACAGCTGTTGATTATATTTGTTAGATCTATTTTAGGGGCTAAAAAACATGCAGCACTTTTAGCTACCAGTATTGGTATGATGTTAAAGATCTTGTAAGGGTTACAGATTTTAACAGATAGTATTGAATTTATTTCAAAGCACTAATTCAGGCTTTCATTATGTGCGTAAAAACCAGTAAAACCCATGTCGAATTTAACATGCAGCAGGAGACATCTTTATGATTAGAATCACTACAAAGTTTATTCTGAAATGTATATTGCATTGATTCGGGGTATTTTAAAAAGCAAAACTTAGGGAAACATATCAAATGAAAGAAACTTTACGTCAAAAGTTGAGACCACGGACAACTTTCTGACGGAGTGGAACTATGTTCCAGGCAAAAAAGTTCTGGCACAATGGAGAAAACAAGTCAGATGATACAGAGGTGACTCAGGAAAGCGTGGTCTGTGACTAGATTGTGAAGAGAAATTTGATATGATTGCCTTTTGTGCTAAGCCTTGTTTCTGTTTTCTTTTCCCAAACAGAACTTCTGAAATTGTATAAATATTAGGTATTATAAAGCTCATTTTTCAGAATGCTGTTCTAAGTTGAGCATTAAAAAAATGTTAATAAATAACTGATTTCTTTCACTGTGGTATTTCTAATTTGTAAACTGACAGAACGTCACCATCACATTTAACTTTCTTTTAGACTGCGATTTGTTGGAATATACTTTTATACTTTAAAAATGATCTTAAAATACTAGCAATGTTCACAGATTTAATGACGTATATTGTTCCTTTAAGTTAGACTATTGAGATATAGAAATACGTGTTTATCTTCAAAGTACCCAATATTTATTTTGCAAAGTTCTGTTTTCTGAATAATTTCCAGCACCCTGCGCACTGAATATTCAGAGGAGTTAATCACAAATGATTATTTGATCCTAACATAGCAATGATAAAAACTATAAATTACCTGAAAAAAGAAACAGGAAGCTTGATATTGGCTCTTTTATGTATGAACTTGATTGTATTCTCTTGTGAAGCAATAATTATATAAAACAATAAAATAACATTCCAGTGGTATGAGCAAAGGAAACCCTTAAATACCAAATTATCTATTAAAATGTTATTCTCTGTATTTTTAAAGATGGGATTTTTATTTTATTAAATTATAAATAAGAAAAAAAGGGGCAAAATTGAAATATGTAAACTATTTCTTCACAGATGAGGATGATGGTAGAATAGGATGTGCCAGAGCATGGCTTGGATGTCCTGGGTCCCATACTATAGCCTTGAGCAAGTGACTAGACACAGTTTACACATTTTTAAATTGAAGAAAGAATAATAGCTCTCTAAAACTGTTGACAAAAGTGAGATAATTTATGCAAAGCTTGGAACTCTGAGCAATTTCAAAGTACCCCATGACAGTAGTTTAAAGCTTACCATTCAAAACAAATATCTGCCTTATTAGTGATAAAGAAACTGCAAGTTAAAACACTGGAAAAGTAATTTATTTTTTCACGACAGTGCCAAAAAGCAATAAAAATTATTTCTTCAGTATTGCTGTGATATTAAAAGCATGTGATGGTTTTAGGGGACAATTTTATTAAACTAATAAAATTTAAATTTACATCTCTTCAGCATAATACCAGCATGTTTTTAATTAATACTTTAAATGTCAAGAATATATATATATATATATATATATATATATATATATATATAT
>JADRCC010164192.1:0-21606 GCA_019843855.1 Hylomyscus alleni
ACACACACACACACACACACACACACACACATACACACAAAACACTAAAACACACCAATATATGCAAAACTTACTGAGCTTGTTTAGTGTTGTTCATTTATTTGTATGCTTAGGCATGAAAATTTGAAGTGTGTAGCCTATTCTAGAAATGGAGAAAACGGATTGAGCATTATTTACTTGTACATTTTCATCTTGGGGTGGAACCTTGTGAAATTGTCCACATACTTGTTGAAAATCAGCTAGTGTGATCAATATACAGGTCATGTTTAGGAAATTATATTACTGAAAATTCAGGAAAGCATCTTCTCTCTTTAGCCTCCCGTGCCATAGTCTTTCAGTTCTTAGAATTTTCCCATCACTTCTGCATTCATTATTCCTGAGCTTTAGATGCAGAAGTTACAATGTAGATGCAAGAAAACGGGGAGGGCACCTTACTGTTGATTGTTCTCTATTTTGAGCAGTTTTTTCTTATCTGTGTAATAATATATATCTTTTGGGGAAGTTTTCTCTGATTAAAGTGATAGTACACTTACCTATGGGCTTACTTGCAGAAATAGAGACGAATCAACAACAACCTTCACCAGGCAATCCAACTGAGTTTATGTTTGCCTCATGCATAGTCACCGAGGTGACCACATATATAACATGAGGATAGGGATGCTGTCCTGCTGGGACCTTGAAATCGATTGAATGTCATAGAAACTTTGAAAGCCTGTATAATGAAATGTTAATAGGCCCACTCCTGTGAAGATCCCACACAAGTCCAACATGTTTATATGCTTCAAACATTGCCACACATTCACTATTCAACCCAGAAAACAAACCTAAGAAAAAACTACACTACATTATGCCCCTTTCTCCATTTCTTATATCCATTCTAGTCTCACTTGTGTGATGATATTCTGTGAGGTTTGGAAGTGATAATTACACACAGATGATCATTTTCTTTTGTTTATAGTTGAGTAACTGGGTCATTAGTTTTATCCAACAATACCATAGATCACAGAGATAGATATTTATTTACAACAGTACAATAGTTTTGGGATTATGAATTATCTGTTGCCTCGTATATAGTAGTTTCTTTCTTGTTCAGCTGACAGCAACAACAATATATGGCCATTCAATTAAAATCTTTATAATAGAGTCTGACAGAAACACTGTATTTATTTACTAAAACAATAACAGCATCCTCACCTCTGTCATCTGGGATTCTCTTAAGCACAGATTTTTGTTTGACCTCACGGTAACAAATGGAGGCTTCCTCATGTACAGCCAGCCCTAAATCCTTAAATTCAGTTGGAAACCTGTTGGTTAGACTCATTCTGTCTTGTGATTATTGTCCAAGCACACACAACTTTTTTCACATGCTAATAATACAAAGGATGAATAGGCAAACAGGAATGGCGGTGATAATATTCTCCCAGTATGTATATAAAGCCATCTAGATTTTTAACATTTTTAACAATGTAAGATACACTAAAGTTAGTGTTATATAATGACACATTTTATAGAGAGTGTCTAGAATCTCAGAAGGTCTACTGCCATCCATTTTAAGCAAGTATTAATTGATCTTGTATTCAGCAGATAAGAAAGCATACATCTATGACTACATCTACATGTATGTTTACATCACATATGTACATCAAAGACCTCTGAAAGAGTAAAAGTTCCCATCACATGTATCAAGTGTTTTGTCATCAAACTATATTTATTTACAGAGGCACAGATAATGGCAACCATCCATCTCAACCTCCATAATCCATAATAATTATTCATAGCTTCCTGGCCTCATATCTTACAACACTTGGACAGCATGGTATGGGTAAATAATTTTGTAACTTTTCAAGCTTCCTATTTACCAATAACTTTCTTTAAAGTCAGAAGCCTTCAGTGGCATCCCCAATGATTGTACTTAACTTGATTCTAGTGGTACTGACATCCCCAGTATATCAGGATGTATGGATTCCTCCCTCCCTTCCTTTCCTCCCTCCCTCTATCCCTCCTTCCCTCCCTCTGTCCTTCCCCCTCCCTCCCTTATCCCTCCCTCCTTCCCTCCTTCCTTCTCTTCCTTCCTTCCTTCCTTCTTTTGTTCCTGCCTTCCCTTCTTTCTTGATTTCCTTCTTTTGTGTTTCTTTGGAGGACACAGTTTCACTGTGTATACCTGGATGTCCAGGAACTTACTCTATAAACCAGCCTGGCCTCAAAATCACAGAAATCTGTCTGCATCTGTTTCAGTAGTGCAGAGATTAAAAGCTGATGCCACAAGGCCCAGTCTTGGTATGCTTTCTTGCAGAAGAGAACTGTACACAGTACGTTCTCAGAGGGCAGAGGTAGTAATATCTACTCCTAAAACTAGATTAATTTCATTTTGCCTTAACTATTCTCTCCCATATTCATCTAATGAAAACTTTGTCCCTGATACTTTTGACCTTGATATGAATTAGGGTTCAGCTAATTTCTATTCCCAAATATTTTCCATATTAGTATTATTAACCAAGCTATAATTCAACATGAAAGCTCCACTTATTATACAAGCAACCTCCTTGACATTAATGCCTCTCTTGAACTATTGTTCATGTTGTAAAGAGTTTCTGAGGTTTAGAATCACATTTGGTTTACATTCTCATGCTGCTCAAGCTCTAGTTTAAAACAAACCTTGCTACATTTGATATTGGGCAATCTACCAGCTTCTTTATATCCTTTTTTTTCTCTATGTGACATTTTGGTGGTTTTAGCAGGTTGGTCTAAACGACTGAGATCTAGTGGTTCTTCTGCTTTAGTCTCTCAATCCTCACTATCTGAAATTTCCCAAGGACTCTGAGAAACACACTGCACTGTATATTTAATTCGTAATATCTTTCATTTGTGTCTTTTCATAGCAAATCGATCACTTTATCTCATTCTTTGGATTTACTGTTCTACTTCAACTTACCTTTGATTTTGTTGATCACTGTATGGGCAACAAGTATTTAAAAACCTTTCTTAAGAAGACATGAAAAATATTATTTATACAATAAAGAGTAACCCAATCAAAAGAACACACATAGTAAGCACTCACTGATAAGTCCATATTGGTCCAAAAGCTTAAAATACCCAAGATACAATTCATAGTCCACATGAAGCTCAAGAAGAAGGAAGAACAAAGTATGGATTCTTCAGTGCTTCTTAGACGTGAGAACAAATTACTCATGAGAGGAAATACATAGATAAGTGTGGAGCAGAGACTGAAGGAAAGGCCATCTAGAGCTACCCCATCTGGGGATCCATCCCATATACACTCACTAAACCCAGACACTATTGTGGATGCCAAGAAGTGCATGCTGACAGGGGCCTAATATAGCGGTCTACTGAGACACACTGTCAGAGACTGACAAATACAGATATGAATTCTTGTAGTCAACCATTGGAATGAGCACTGGGTCCCGAATGGAGGAGTTAGAGAAAAGACTGAAGGAGCTGAAGGGGTTTGAAACACCATAGGAAAAACAACAATATCAACCAACCAGACCTACAATAGCTCCCAGGGACTAAACCAACAACCAAAGAGCACACATGGAGGGACTCATGGTTCCAGCAGCTTATATAGCAGAGGATAACCTTGTTGAGTACCAGTGGGAGAAAAGGCCTTTGGTCCTGTGAAGGATTGATGCCCCAGTGTAGGGGAATGTGAGGGCAGGGAGGCAGGAGTGGGTAAACACCCTCATAGAAACAGGTGGAAGGGGGATGGGATAGAGGGTTCCCATAGGGGAAACCAGGAAAGGGGTTAATATTTGAAATGTAAATAAAGAAAATATCCAATAAAAAATGACTAAAGACCAAAACAAGGGATTCTGTTCAAGCACTAGCAGTTGGCCCTGCTTAAAAGCACATATGGGGGAATAGGCAAGTCAGAGGCAGCTATATTCTTGAGAAAATAACTTTCTATATTCACTGATGCACAAGCAACTCCATTATGGAGAAGTCCTACCTATAACAATTGTTTGCTTCATATATGATCAAAGACTGATAAGGGATCTCTTAAACTGCTTGTGAAAGAATGTCGAAGAAGTATGAGGCACATATTTGTTTTTCCATGAAAAAAATTATTAATTCCAATCTTGTGAAATAATAGTGTAAGATAACAAAGTTATTCTTCTTTATAATGTTCATGATCATGTCCTTTAAATGACCAGAATATAAAATAAGTATTTTCCATATCTATTGATTTAAACCTGGTGATTTCTGAGGAGTAAAATCATTTACTATCTTAAATAATAGTATTAGAAAGAGATTAAAACAATTCCAGTTATGACTAAATATGCCTCATGTTTGCTATAGCTAAACAATTTTTGTTCCTTATACTAAATCAAAAATTAGGAATAAGAAATAAGATAACTAAAAAGAGTGGTATGGAGACTATCATTTTAAAGTGTTAATATTCATAAACTATTACTTGTCTACTTCCTAAAATGCATGACATATATTATATAACTATGTTTATCACAGAGTAAAAGCAACAATATAAGAAAATAATCATCTTATTATAAAAGATTTATGAGGTTGCAAACTTCTTTGGCTCCTTCAGTCCTTGCCCTAAGTTCTCTATTGGGGTCCCAGTGCTCAGGCTGATGGTTGTCTGCAAGCATCAGCATCTGTATTGGTGAGGCTCTGGGGAGCCTCTCAGGGGACAGCTATACCAGGCTCCTATCAGTAAGTGCTTCTTGGTACCCTCAGGAGTGTTGGGTTTGGTGTCTGCAGATGGGATGGATCCCTAAGTGGGGCAGTCTCTGGATGGCCTTTTCTTTAGTCTCTGCCCCTACTCTTTGTCCCTGCATTTCCTTTTGACAGGAAGAATTCTGAATTAATATTTTTGAGGTGGGTGGCCCTATCCCTCAACAGGGAGCTGTGCTTATCCATTGAATGTTGTCTCTACAGGTTCTATCTTCCCCTTATTGGGTATGTTGGCTAATGACCTCCATTGATAAGTCAACATAGAATATTTTTTAATGAAAATAATGTCAAATTGAACACGTGTGAAAAACATGCACACACAGACATAAATGTAAATGGATATGAAATGATGTGGGTAGAAGGCTGTGACTTCCTTTTAGCAGTTCTTTGATCAATTTGCAATTTAAAAATTCTACACTGAAAGTTTTACTGAATAGTCAGTGTATATAATGATCATTTTTATTTATCATGGAAAATACTAACAATACATTTAGAGTAATAGAACATCATATTTTCTTGATAAATTAAAAATATAATACACTGCAGACCAGCCATATTAAATTGTTATAATCTTAAGCCAGTCTGTTTATATGTTGAGTCTGTTTCAGTTCATCATGCAATATTTTTATATTTTGATTGTAATAGCCAGTACTACTAAAACAGATGTTAGCTCTTCTTTCTTTCATCCAAAGTGTACCTCTGCAATGCAAATCCCTTCACTTAGGAGGCAGAGGCATTCAGATTTCTGAGTTTGACGCCAGCCTTGTCTGCAGAGGGAGTTCCAGGACAGCCGGGGCTACACAGAGAAACCCTGTATCGAATGACACAAACAAACAAAAAACAAAAACAAACCAAAACAAAAAAACAAAAACAAACAAACAAATAAAAAACAAGTAAAAACAAACAACAAAACCTTCCAAACTCTCCATTGCATGAAAATTTCTGGCTACTAAATTGCAATTTTCTCCCTTTTACTTTGATAAATTTTCTAAATGACTCTTCTCCCAAAAATAAGATCACAATAGCTTTTGTAGGGATGGAAAAACTATTATATACCACAGTAATATAAAACTATATTATACCACTGATTATTGTTCTTCACATTGTTCCTTTCCTTTCTAACCAGGTACACAAGGTTGAATTGAACATTGTTTAGTTTAGGGTGGGTAATTCCCAGGCTTTGAAGTCAGAGTGACCTTTTAAAACTCTGCTTTCTTGATCTTGCATGTCTTCCTTTAAATTAATTAACTTAAAATATTATTTACAGTGTAAGAGTAATTATCAATACTTCCATTTTATGAAAAAGTAAATAATATGGCTATATGTAAAAGTAAAATTAATTTAAGGTAACTTAGGACATAGTAGACTGACACTCCTAATATGGGAGATCATGGTTACTAACTTTATTTTAGAAATTATTCTCATGACTAGATAACCCATTTATTTTAGGTGATAGGTTTATGCAATTTGAGGGAGGAGGATAGAAATAGTCATTAGATTTAAAACTTCAATTCAGCCTTCAAAATCCTGCTGACAGACGGTAGACTAGCAGAGCCAGTTCCATAATCACAGTTCTGACTCAGATGAAAAATTTTGAATATGAAATGACAGTAGAAAATGACATTAATTTCACTGACTTTAAGAACCATTCTCCCATTGTCTGGGCAAAACCTTTGGCTAGTAGTTATTGAATAAGTATGTTTACCTGTGATTTTACACAGGAAAGGGTATCATTTCATAGCAAAATAAGGATCAATGAATTTGAAAGAACTATTAGTGTTCAAATAGCACATCTCAGGAACAGATCACCAAGCTAGAAATGTATCTTCTGCATTTCATTTGAGTTTAGGATTTTATTTTATAGTAAGAAGTTAAAAAAAATCATTTCTTGGCAAATATAAAAATCCCTCAAGATCTTTCCTCTAATCTGAATATATTAAAATAAACATTCTGGCACCTGAGTTGCTTATCTGAGAGGGATGGGAAAGATGTCAAACTATACTATGAATTACCATCAGATTTGATCTTGTCATACCTAATTCTGATACCAACTGGCTTCCATTTTCAAATGACATTTTTATAGTATATTTTGGAAGCAGTTTCTAGTTAGGCGAAAACATTCTTTTTGTATTTTTAAAGCAGAATAGAAAAGCATAAAAGCATAAAGAGTCTTATCTGGTGGCAGATTAGGAAATATATATATATTGAAAATATATATTCAATAATATATTAAATATATATCGAATATATTTGTATTTAATATTCAATATATTATATTTAGTAAAATATATTTTATTCAATATAATAAATATATTCTGATTATAGGTGTTTCTCAACAGGTTCTTCCAAGATCTTCACCTCCCTTCATATCCAAGTCCACAGCCTTTCTGTCTCAGAAAGATAAACAAGTACTCAAAGAATAATAATAGCCAGTGCAGATATTCAAAGCCAAATTCTGGATAGAGGTCAAGGACTCTTATGGAAGAGTTGAGGGAAGGACTAAAGTCCCTGAAGGGGATTGAACTCCATAGTAAGACCAACAGAGTCAACTAACCTGGATTCCTAGGAGCTCTCAAAGCCTAGGTCACCAACGAAAGAACATACACAGGCTGGACCGTGGCTGATGTACAGCACAGTCTCTTATATGAGCTCCCCAACAACCTGAGAAGAGGCTGACTCTAAAGCTGCTGCCTGACTGTGTTATTCATTTCCCCACAGGAATGCTTGTCTGGCCTCAGCAGGAGTGGACATGACTAATCTTGCAGAGACTTGATGCTGCAGTGTGTGTGGGGATGGGGGAGGGATATCCAGAAGGACCCTGCTCTCTCAGAGGAGAAGAGAAGAAGGGATGGAATGAGGGATTCTATAGGAAGAGTACTGGGAGTGGGGGCAGTGTTTGGGATGAAAAGAAAGAAAGAGATAGAGAGAAGTAGGAAGGGAGGGAGGAAGGAAGGGAGAAAGGAAGAAAGAATTATAAAGTAAAAAAAAATAATAAAAAACAAAGAAGCAGGAATAAGACAAAGCAAGCAAACAAACAGAAGAAAAAGAGCCAGAGAAAAAGCACAATAAACATGTACAGATGCTGAGACATACACATTAGAACACACTGGAATCCCATAAAAACACATAACCAGAAGCCATAACATATATGCAAAGGACTTGTGGGATTAACAAAAGAAAAGAAAAAATCCACAATGCATTAAGAGATAAATAAACTCTGTAGATGCCACTGAGTTTATTTTGTGTTGTTCATCTAATACTGGGCATGGGACTTACTCTCTGAGAGTGGTTTATAACGACATTGTGATACATTGACACCTAACTGAAGAGAACTAAATTTCTTTTGGAAATGTTTATCAATTGTAGACAGCACCTGGGTCAGGGATGAGACTTGTGATCACTTCTGTCAGCTATGTGAGTCCGTCTGGCCCAGACCAGTGCAGACTCCTTTCATGCTGCCACAGTCTCTGTGAGTTCATATATATGGCTGTGCTGTTGTGTTTAGAGGATCTTGTTTCCTTGGTGTCCTCCATCTCCATTGCTCTTAAAATTCTTCTATCTCCTCTTTTGCAGGGTTCTCTAAGAGAGAGGTTTCTAAGGAGACATTCCACGCTGGACCAAGTGTTCCAATGTCTCTCACTCCCTTCACGTTGCCCAACTGTGGTTCTCTATATGTATTTCCATCTACTCTAGGAGGAAATATCTCTGACAATAAGTGAGCAAGACAGCAATCTAAGAGTCTAACAGTATGCCCTTAGGAATCACTTTATGGCTACATCTCTTTAGCAGAACAGGATTTCCTTTAGGTCTTTGGTCTATCTTGTTTCAGATTTTTAACCACTGGAGCAGTGTCAGTGATGAGCTCTGTATCATGGAGTAGACCTTAAATCCAATAAGATATTGGTTGATTACTTTAGAAGGCATTGTGACACTCTTGTGTTAATATAAATGGAAGGCTAGACATTATTTTAAATCACTTTGTAGTTGGGTTGCTATTTGCTTTTGCTTTTCCTCTCTGATGGTGTGCAGAGTATGTTTTTTTGTTGTTGTTGTTGTTTTGTTTTTTTGTTTTTTGTTTTTTTGTTTTTTTTTTTTTTCGAGACAGGGTTTCTCTGAGTAGCCCTGGCTGTCCTGGAACTCACTCTGTAGATCAGGCTGGCCTGGAACTCAGAAATTCACTTGCTTCTGCCTCCCAAGTGCTGGGATTAATGGCGTGTGCCACCACCGCCCAGCAGTGTGCAGAGAATGTTATAACTCAGTCTTTCCTCTTATGATGGCAATTTTATTTAGATCACCTTCATATATGCATATATTTTAAGAAGCTTCTACTGTATTAGGTTTTTATATGACCCCTCAGATGACCTTTAGTTTTAGCAATCTCTCCTTACATTCCCTCCTTTTTGCCTTGTTTTGTTAAGCTTTCTGGATGTGACACTAATTAGAAATATAAATGTGGCTTAGAGGAATGCATTACAAATATTCCCTCTAATGAGAGAAGGTCTCACTATGTAGCACTGGTCATTCTGGAACTTACTATCTCTTGAGCAGACTAACCTAAAGGTTACAGAGCTCCCACAGAACTGGGATTAAAGGTAAGTGCCCAACAAATTTGCTAATTGTAAGTATCAAGGAACATATAATTAGAAAAATTATATGTCCCACCCCAAAAAACTATTCATACTCATCCAATACCTTAAACAAAGGAACTACTACAAATATGTCTTGTTAGACAACAGGTTTATCAGTCTCTAATTCACTGAACAGAGAATACTGTCCTCAAAATATTAAATTATTCAAGAAACAGTCATTAAAAAATTAAAATTTGTATTAATTAAAATTAGAAATTTCATATTACCATTAAGAGTGATTTTGTAAAGTAGAAAAATTAGTCATAGCAACTTAATTCTTAAAATAATATTCAATTCATTGAACCAACATATTAAAATATATACTAATCATTTATTTTGACAAACAAATATTACTAAAGTCTCTAATTATTTTTTTAATGTTTTATAATTTTATCACAATTTAATTATTATAGCTAAGAATTATTACATTTTTTCATTTACAGAAATATTTGTTTCCAAATATTTGTCATTTTAATAAATATATGTTAGTTTTGTACTTAAAATGTCTGAATAGGCAAGGGAATTCTACCAAGCATTTAAATAACTCACAAATTTTAATTAACTGACTTTAAATGCAGAAAATTCTAATTGTTATCACAAATGTAGAGTGAAGTGATCTTTGGCCTACAACTATAAACTCAATGACTAATACAGTTAAAAACATGTTCTAAAAGGGAATCACAATTTTCTAGAACAAATTACATCAAACACTTCAGTCCAAACATAATAAATATTCAAGACATGCACATAAATTTAAACACACAGATGAATACATGGAGTTTATGCATTTGATTAATTCCATTACTATATTTAATTATAAACCATTCCTAATCACAAAGGAGATAATTATACAATAAAAAAATGATGAGAAGCCTCTAGCCACTCTTTCCTTGATTAAGTTAGATATCATGATATATCTGGGCTAAAATAATGCAAAGTGGGACACAGATTATTTGATGCTCCACTCTAATCCCTTAAGTGGGGACTATAAACTTTTAAACAAAAATGATCTCCTAGCTAATAGATGTATGCTGAGTTTATTGTGATATACTTGGTAGATTGAATTTCTTTCTAAATATCCTCTGCTCTATCTTTAGTCAAGCTATTTAAACCCAATTTAAATACTACTTAATGATTGACACATATTAACTGATTCTAAATCATTTTCTCAATCTTGATGTTGATGTATATCTTTGTTTGTTTTCTTGCTGGAATAGATAAACTGACATGAAGCAATTGGAGGAAGAAAGGGTTCATTTGGCTTATATGTCCCAAATATTTCAGGGATACCTAGTAGAAACTCAAGTAGGGAAGGAACATGGAGGCAGGAACTTATGCAGAGTGTAGAGGATCACCACTTGTTGTATTGATTGACATGCTCACACCTCACTAATTTTATTATATCTCCCAGGTACACATGACTAGGTGGTACCACACAGAATGGGCTGGGCATCCCTTCATTAATAATTAATCAAGAATATCCCCCCAAAGGCTTGTCCACAGACATACCTGATAAAAAGCATTTTAGCAACTGAATTTCCTCTTCACAGATGGAGCTAGTTTATGTCAAGTTAACCAAAGACTAACCAGCACAAGGCAATAAAATGCGTAAGTGAACCATATTAGATGTTGTAGAACTCATTATTTTTTTTGTCCTAGCTATCTGATTCTCTTCTTGGTTCTGGGGATATAAAACTGATTTAAAATCCAAGTTATTGCATATTTCATGTTGTATAAATTCAAAGAATATATATAATATTTTGGAATATGTTAAAAAATTTGAAAAAGAGATAAAAGTGCCAGAATGCTAATTAAAAATGAGGAGATATTTCCTCTAAACTTTAAGGGTTGCCAACATAGTTGTATATGTTGAGATATGAGTCACGTTAAAATTAACTGAGGTCCAAGAGGTCATGTATATTGAGATATGAGTCAGATTATTAACTGCCCTAAATTCAACCGTGAAACATAATGACAAATGTGCACACCTAAACACAATAATAAAGTCTTAGTAGAAATTGAATGTCAAAACCATTTAATTATTTCAAAGAATACAAAGACCATTATGGAATTTGAAAGAATCATTTACAAATAAGATAATTAGAATGTTTTTGTAATTAAAAATCCTATAGTACATTTTAAGTAACACATTTGTATGAAAAGATATCCCAATAGTATTTAGAAAATGTTTTTCTTTAAATATCAATAATTTGAAACATATAAACATTCAAGGAACATTGTTAAAGCAGTACATAGAGAATATAAATAAATATATAAATTATAAAATGTTGAAATGTGTAGTTCTTTCATGGAAGGAAAGTGAGTAAAATCAATATTTTATGTACTCAATAAGAAAATCCAAAAAGTAAATTTGATGAGTAAAAGATGCATATACTATTAGTACAAAAATATTTAAGAAGAACATCATCAAATATATTTGAAGTGTTTTTTCTGTGTATGAATATGTATGTATGAGTGTCCTTGTATTAAGGTGTAATTTCATGTACTTTCAGAGTGAGAAGAGGTATTGAATCCTTTCAGTCTTGAAGTGAAGGCATGGGTTGTACAGAACAAAGTTTGGTCTTCAAGAGTGGTGCAAATTCCTTACTATGATGTTCATCAACATATAATATATATAAAAAAAGAAATACCAGGCTAGATTTGCTAAAGATGTAAATTATAAATCATGGACACTACTCTAACAAATCTTAGAGAACAAAATCATTGAAGAACTTGCAAAGAATTTTGTGGAAATGATTTTAAGATTCAGATAAAATAGATTGCTTCCTCAGTGAACCAACATAGTCAAATATTTAAATCTAGTCCACATAAAAAAAATAAGAAAATTGTGGGTTTGATCAAGAAAATATCTATAGAGGCTGAAAGAGGGATCAATAAATAATATCATTGTCACAAGCATTTAAGGCCCCAATTTTGGTCCCCTAGTACATATGTAAAAAACTTGGCATCTTATGCCCTTCTGTAATTCTGAGGATGCTCCCCATGGGGGTATTTGAGCCAGCCACACTTATTAAATCTCTGAATTATATAGTCAGCAAGAGACCCTGTCCCCAAAACAGAAATTTGAGAACAACAGAGGAACATACTGACTGTCAACCTTGGTCTACATATATACCCATGCACGCATACCTTCACATGGACCTACACATATGAACACACACATATAAATGCATAATAATATATACATCCAAAAATTATGTACATCTTTAAAAAAGAGTACCTGTTTACATCCTCTCTCATAAATCCTTCCATGAATCATTCTAATCATTGAAAAATAACTTGAATATTATATTTTACAATACTTATTAAATCTTATACTTATTAAATCTTGATATCAAACTTTCTCAAATTCATAAAGAAAAATTATACATAAAATATTAATATGGTAAGGACTGCAAATCATTACAGTTATCCAGGATTAGCTTTGTTATGTTTAGAAATCAAAGCAAATTTAAAAATTATCATCATGAACTTACCTGCTTCTGTCAACTGACTTGGACAAGGTAGCATGGCTGAAGGGTCTCTGATCTCCTTAAGATCTTTCCTAAATCAGAGTCTTTTAACTAGATGGAACAACTTCAGGACGTATAAACTACTGATGGAGATGAGAAATCTTCTGAGTAATGCAGAGCTCTCAACTGTGTTATACTGAAATCCAAACTTTATCCAAACTTTATCAGGAGAGGAATTTGGTATTTATTGCATTGTGGAGGAGGTGGTTGTATCTCTGAACACAAGGCCATTGAGGAACATCATGTGTAAGATTATTTTGAAGGACATGGGGAAGGGATGAGGTTGAAATATGACTGACAGTCAATGGAGAGAATAAGGCCTCTGTTTTTCCTAACTTTCTAAAATGTACATATTTTCAATTTATTTATATGTATATATTATACATTTATATATTATACATATATGTATAAATATTTTTAAACTAATGGTATGTCATTGGCATATATTTTTTCATTTATTTTTTCTTATTCTTTAATCCTTTTGTACAGTCCAGACTTCATCCCCCTCCTGGTCTGCCCACGACAGCTCCCTGTCCCATACCCCTCATCTTGAAGAGTGCTTTTTCTAACTTTGATGACTATAACTCTGTGGAATAACACTATCATTAAAAAATATCATACTGTAAAAGGCCACTACTTGGGGAATAAACAAAAAGAATCTGTTGAATGAGAAATAGCTAGTGCTTCGCATAACCAACAACATCAAAGTGGTTCTTAAAATCTTGGTGGTGCTCGTAGAGATGGTTTTAGTGCCAATGTTTTTGGATATAGAGAAAATGTCAGTGTTCTTGGTGACTTTAGTGGCATCCCTAATTGCGATGGACATAGTGGCAGTAGTCAAGTTTGTGATGGAGTTTGATGGCAACTGTGGAATTCAGTGACTTTGATTATCACAACACTGAGTATTTAAAGTTGGAGCTACAGATAGAGGAATATTTGAGGCATCATCTCTGTGTCCTCTGGTTGTGGAGGCAAAGTAGCAACAGTAGTTTCAATAGCATCTGTGGCTGTGCTTGTGGCAAAAGGTTGTAATCATTGCTGGGCAACAAACTTCATCAGGAGAGGAAAGTCAGAGAAGTTTCAAGGAAGCTTAATATGACATGCTTATGGGCTCAGACAAGATTGGTTAGGACTGAGCTGCTCTAAAAAATACACTTTAAAAAAAATACTCATTGCATGAGAGAAAAATCTGGAAAATTAACTGTACTAAGTGTATTAACTGGTGATTATTTCAGTTTCTGTTCTGCAGAATGAATAAAGCCTTCCAACTAAAAGGTTAATGTAGCCTCCTTTTCACCCATGCTGTAGACTGCTAACTTTAACAGTTTGATCATCACAATGAATACATGTACCTTCAAAACTCAGTAAGGATTGCCTATAAGTGTAAATAGAATGTGAGAAAACATGATTAAGTAATTAGATAATAAAATGAATCCTTTGAAATTCAACAAGCTTTGTGATAAAAAATCCTGTTAACAAAATAACACTTTTCTTTATTCATAACAAATTAACCATTAACATTGGACCTAGAAGAAATGAAATAAGTCCTTATTTTTGGTTATCAAGCTAGGAGGAATTAGTGAGTATAGAAAAGTGGCATTTGATTTATGTTTTACATAATCACACATATGAAATGAAGCCGAAGTTTGTTTTTTAACACATTTCCAGCAAACGACACAATACATTATTATTCACTCTGGTTTTGGTATTGAACATCAGAGCCATAGATGTTAGTGAGCTTGCATTTAACAGTGAGAGTCTTATGGCTAACAGTCCTATCTTAGCTTTAATAGACCCCATAGTCAATGTTCTATACTTGCATCTGTAAACTGTATATGTAATTCCACATATTTATCTTCCTGTGCTTGATTTCTTTCATTTTTAAAATGTCCTCAGGTTTCATTTTTTCCTTTTGGTAATAAAAAGATAATTCATTTTTCCAGGATATGTCTTAATATACATTTCTCTTTTCCTTATCTATTACTCTGTCATTAGTTAAGGCTAAGTGTTATTTGTATGACTTGAAGATGATGACTTCACTTCCTTTAGAGATATACTCCAAAGCTGGCTGGCTAGGTCTCATGATAGCTCATTGGAGTGTCTTAAATATTCTACAATGTACATGAATATCAAATGAGCATCTTGTACATTCTAAATGTATGAACTTTTAAAAATTCACTTGTTTATTAGAGAGTGCCTATAATAGTAAACCCTATGAAGGGTATGTTCTAAGTTAAGGAAACAGCTTTTCTATATCATATGCCAGATGGTTGTACAAGAAGCACCAAGGTTGCTGATCACATTGGACTGTTCACATAGGTTAAGCCACATTTGAGTACATGACTCACATTCCTTTAAAATGCAGATGAATTATCTCATATACTGGCATCTAATTTCTTGGCTAGCCTTCAAAAGTTCTATTAAGATGGAAGATTTCTGGAAAACTCTACCTAAATGATATGCTCCTTAAGTAATACCCTCTCAATTCATTTTATTTCATTCTTCCATAGACACTGTGCAGTTTTGCGTGACATGGGATTCTAGCTCTTGACCTTAGCTTCCAATTGTAGACCTCTGGCCTGTAGTAGCTGATCTAATTCACTTTCTCAAATGTCAAAGTCTTCTGCTTGTGAGAGACTTAAACTTCAAAGATATAGGGATTGGTTTTTTGAGTTCTTCAGGGACTCTCTAGCTTCTAAATGAATCACATATTTTTACTCTATTTATTTGCTTATTCATTCATTCATTCATTCATTCATACATTTAAAAAGAATGGTACAAATAACTTTTGTTACGGTTTGAATACAAAGTATCCTTATAACTTCATGCATTCAGCTTTACAATTCCACTTGTTGTGCTGTTTGGGAAGACTAGAAATGTTTTGTATGGAGCACAGCTGAGAGATTAGAGATACAGAACAGACATCAATATTACACTTGCTAATGGCCAATGCAATGTGACCAAATACCTCATGCCTCAACTGCCTAAAGTGAAATTTATCCTGGCTACCATGCCCTCCCAAACTGTACCCAAACTCAAACTATGAATGAGAATGAACTTTACTCCCTATGTGACTTCCTTTCTGGAACAACTGCAGCCATAATCTAGAGAAGTCTTATAAGGCCAACATGTCAATAGAAATGTGAACAGTAGAGCTTGTGCAAATGAGGTATTGGAACACTATAGGGAACTAGAGTGAAGGGCATTATTATGTTATGGGAAATTGTCTATATGGCTATATTCTGCTCTCATTTTGAAAATCTGAATGAGACTGAATTCAAATATAAAATACTAATTTACTTGAAAGAGATGGTGAGATAGCAGGGGAAGAAGGCCATGAAATAGTTATTGCTTTGTTTTATACTTACAAATACATAATAAGCACACTGAGGGTGTAGTTTAACAAAGAAAAGAAAGTAAATGCTTTTAAAATTCTGGACATGGCAGACAAGGCAGTCAGTCAAAGGAGTTGTAAGAACTTAGCCCAGTCAGAGTACAAGTCTTGCCCTCTGTAGAGTAACAATAAGGAAAGGCAAGCTGAGCACCAGACTCTACCTATCAAACCACGAAAGCACAAAACCAAGTCAGCTAGAAAAGACTCATTTGAAAGAAGGTAATTTAGAAACCAGAATTCTTAGCAGAGAGTGCCTCTAAGTCGTTCTCTGTCCAAAACCATTTACCTAAAAATGTTTTCATAGGTTCAACTGTGCTGTCACTTGGCAAATTTAATCACTCTCAAGTGGGTCTGGCTCCATTTCGAACAGAACTTAGAAGCACCACACATTTAATGCTGATTTTGCAACTCTGCAGAATTCAAGAATTAGACTCAGGAGGCTTTCCCCCAAACTCTAGAAACCACTGAGGCTGAGCAATGCATAACAATATTAAAGATCCTACATTAAATTTTTGAGTGAGATATTTGTGAAGCTGCACCAATTAAGCCTATATTGCAATGCATGCCACAGGACACTGGAGATGACAGGAATATGGGATATTCACATAAGAAATGTTCTAGTCACCTAAGATTGAGGTCACATGTGCTAATGACAATAGGACTGCAGGCATAAGGTCACATGAACCTTTTGGGAACACGACATTGCCATAGAAAACCCAGGGGTTATATATGAATTTCCACATTTTTTATATTTACCTGAGTGTAGTTTTGCTTTGATCCTGTCTTCATTTCTATTAGCATATTAAAGGGAAAGGTGCTCTCATGCCTAAGAAGCTTCATCCAATCTGGGGATTTAACATATGATATGGGGTGAGAGTATCCTGCCTTTGCCAAGTCCAATTAATGGAATGATACTTCTTTCTTATCAAAATATAAAATAAAATCTGAATTTTATCTCTAGACCCAGGTGAAGACACACATTCTAATTTCTTGTAAACATTACTTAGTATTGTCCTCTTCTTTAAGAGTTAACCCCACCTAGCATATTATTCATGTGTTTAGCAGACCACCACTTGGGAAAGCAGATTCACCTGGAGGCATGCTATGGAGATGGCAGTAATAATTAGTTCCTTTAATACAATCATGCCTCTGTATCCCGCAGAAGCCCTGCTCTCTATATACAGCTGCCTGTAGATATTTACTGCTGAGCTATCTCACATTTTTTTTATGTTTTAACTCACAACGTGCAACATTCCCTTTTCTCTATTTTGGTCTCTCCCTTGGGTATACTCTGAACCCCCCAGCATGTTTGCTTTGACCATCTAGGTTTTCTCAATGTTTTATCTAAAGTATGGTCTTCATGGCCCACTGTCATTGGCCTACACAGGAGAGAAGACTTTATTCCTCTTCGTCTTCCTCATCTCAGCAGCTGCCCACATTTTCAGCTTTTCTCTTTTGCTGTTTTACTCCTTTACACTAGTACAGTAGACCCAAAGCTTCCAGGTTTATTTTTAAACTCTCTTTATTAATGAAACTAAGAATGCATAAACTATTATTCTGGTTCCCTGATAATGTATTTAGCAATCACAAAATTACTCATGAAAGAAAGTCCTTTGAGGAGAGAACAAGTACCACCCATGTTCTCTGAGCCAGATAAACCATACCAGCTATTATTGATTAGCTAAGATTCAGTGGGCAATTCAGTCTCCATGTTTCACATTTTGACTTGTCCCAGATATGTAAGCCACTATTCTTAGGACTCTGGTGTCATGGAAACAAAACAAAACAAAACAAAGAAAACAAAAGAAAACAAAAACTCTACTTTGATCCAATTCTCCTAGGTTCCCCCACTTAGCAATAAATAATGGACACATGTAGACTGCATATGTAATAATGTAGAGTCCTGTATTTTTGTTTTTTCATGTGTCTATGGTCAATACATGATGGGATTAATGGCATGTATTTTATCTCCTCTTCTCTTCCTGACCTCCAGTTGTCTCTCTTTCCCTCACCACTCCCTTTCCTTGCCTAATGGAATAACATTTCTTTATATTGTGTGAAGATGTGACTCTGTATTTGCAATTGTTAATTGTACCAACAGAGAGCTAAGTGCTGACAGCATTTTGGTGTTGTTGTTTCTATAGCCCTTCATGCTTTCTAGTTTGTAAATATCCATCCTTCTTTGCAATCTAGACATATATCAGAGGTTGTCTCACTGCTTATTGGTTGTAATAAGGAACTGACAATGGCCAATAGCTAGGGCAGAAAATAGAGTGCAGACTTTCCAAGCAGAGGACTGATGCAGGGAGAAAAGAGCAAAGACAGAAGAATGGAGAGTAAATATGGGTAGAAAGAGACATCGACCAGTTCGAAGCAAAGAGATAGAGTCAGTCACATGGCTAGTTACATGGTTGTAGACTACATAGCTAGGTTAAGTTAGATGAGCTAGCTGGGAGACAGCCCCAGAAAAAAGCCTAAGCTTTAAACTTTATTAGCAACCTCTGTGTCTTATTTATAAAACTGGTGGCTCGAAGAAAGTGCCTCTATATGTGCCCTAATTCTATCACCTGTCAATCTATGTTCTGGTAGTGCTGCAGTTATCTAACTCTATCTATTCTGAGATTTCTCCAAGGGCTGAAAGTTATCAGGAGTAGAGACTTCCAACCTCTCCTCACCCTACTTTCACTGTAAATTGTCATATACATTGATTTCCATTTCCTAATTTTTTTAAGGTCTCAATTCTTAAGGAGGCATCTTACCTGACCAGATAGACATTTGTAGGCTAATAGGCCACTGAGAGGTGACCTCATCCTTCTGAATTAACTTTACTTTTCTTTAACATTTATAATTTCATAGAAAACTGAGGGCTTTGTTGAGATCCATTAAATTAAGCCATTGCTTCTCGGTCAAAAGAATAAATTATAAATTTTGTCTTGCACCGGGTGGAGAATAATACTCAAACTGCTCCAAGCCTTCCATATTATGCTCCTTTCTCCTTCATATTAATCCAACTAATCTTTCTAACTGCCTGGCCAAGAGACCACATCTTGGCAAAGCAGCTTCATCAGACAAAATGCTGAGGAGATGGGAGAAACGAGTATCTTCTTCATGAGATAATGTATGTATATTCCCCACTAATCATAACATTGATTCAGTGGCTTTCAGATCTTTATTTCCTGTCCATTTGTTCTATTATTTTCATTTTCCTCTAATCCACTTGTTCTTTAAATTCTAGATTAAAATCAGTGTGTGCTTGTTCTGAAAATTTGTACATTCTTGCTCTCTCTCTCCAAATAGTCTCTGCCACCATGTAGCTGATTTCAAATCTCTATTGTGAAACCTACTTGCTAGCCGGGCAGTGGTGGTACATGCCTTTAAACCCAGCACTTGGGAGGCAGAAGCAGGCAGATTTCTGGGTTTGAGGCCAGCCTCGTCTACTGGACAGCCACAGCTATACAGAAAAACCCTGTCTCGAAAACAAAAACAAAAACAAAAAAGGAAAGTATGGAAATTGTTTGATTTTACAGGAACTCATTGCCACAAGTATGTTTTGAGTCTCAGAAGAGATCTGTGCCTTTTAAACTATGTTATAAGACTATGAGAACAATTGAAGTTAGATTAAATGCATTATATGCATAAAATGCCCATGATCCTACAGAGGCCTGAGACAGATTCATGGGACTTGAATGTGAAATGCTTCCAATGCTGTCATGTGTTTGAATGGTCTGTCCCTAGCTAATAAAAACATTTTAATTGCAGAACTTTAGGAACATAGGTCACAGCTTTTGCTCACTGTCTGAAAGGCAGGGCTTTTTGCTTATTGTCTATTCCCCTACAACCCATCTCTGGCATAAGCCCTCTCCCTACTTATTCCAGTCATAGTGTTACTAGGTGCACAGTGGTCTAGTAACAAACCAAACAAGGGGAAGGCTTCTCTACCATAACATAAGATTCACTCTTGAGGCAGGAATTAAATTAAAACTAAAAACTGCCTCCTTGACTTGCTTCTTTTCATTATTTGATCATGACAATGCAAAAAAAAAATACTTGTAAGCCTAGAGCTAGATAATCATATTTTTGACAGGAGAAGTATAAAAATGAGGATCCAGGTGATGTAGTTCTAGAAACTCATAATAACCCCATCCAGATATTTTTCTTTGATGGGCTAGTAGTTCTACATATCTACTCCAACAGTAAATGCTACTAAACTAAGAAATGAATTTACATTATACAATGATACTTTCAATTGTATAAATATTTAAATCTTCTAATAGATACATATTAATTGAAAAACTCAAATTTAGTCTATAACAGTTAACATGAACTAGCATCTTCACAATTTAAATAAATATTGGAATTCTAAATAGATGAATATATAATTTTTATTGTAAATCAGGGTCTTTGTTTTATTAAAAATAGATTGTTTTCTCATAGATCTTGATTACAGTTTCTCATTCTCTATTCATCTATCTTCTCTCCTCTCTGGAGCCAGTCAATTTTTGTCTCTGATTAGAGAAGAACAGGCTGCTAAGATATAACAGCTGAACAGGACAAAACTAAATGTAATAAAGTGAAGCAAAATCTATCATGCCAAAATTAGACACAGCAGTCCTTTAGGAAGAAGAATCCCAAGAACAGGCACAGGATTTAGAGATACACTCTTTCTAATAGCCAGGAGACTGATATAGAAGCTAATAGCTATTATATATACACGGATGACCTGGTGGAGACCCATGTAGTGCCAGTGCTTGCAGCTTTAGTCCCCATGAAATCACCTATTTCTTATTTAGTTGATTCAGAGAGCCTTGTTCTCCTTGTGTCCTCCATCACTCTGGTTCTTACAACCTTTCTGCTTCTTCTTCATCAGAATTCCATCAGAGCTCTGAAGTGAGGGATATCCCAGAGAACTCCAATTTAGACTCTCCACTGCAATGACTGCTTGTGGGTCTCTGCATCTATTCCTATCTGCCACTGGAGGAAGTCTCTTCATTGACAACTGGATAAGGCACTGATCTACGAGTAGAAAACAATATTTCATTGCATTGTTTTAAAAGACCATTAGTGTTTGGTTTTACTCTAGGACTCTGAGATATCTAGCCTTTGGTTCTTGCTAACCCAAGCAGTGTTGGAATCAAAAAGTATTCCTTTTCATGGGGAGGCCTTTAAGTCAAATCAGAAATTGGTATAAAACTTTCACAAATTCTTACCACCATAGTTAAAATATGGTATATTTTGTAGGCAGAACAGATTGTAGGTCAAATGTTTTGTGGTGGCGTTGGTGCTCATGTTTAGGACATCGTGATTAGACATAGTTGCAGCCAACAGAATGGAAAGACATTGA
>JADRCC010164193.1:0-13170 GCA_019843855.1 Hylomyscus alleni
ATATATATATATATATATATATATATATATATATGGTATTTTGCTTCCTAAAAAATAATATTGAAATAAGTAAATGATTTCATGGAATTACTACAGAACCAAATGTATAGGTTAAACCAAAGAATAAGGGAGTGGTTACTTACATTTTTACATTACATTTTTACATTACATTTGCAAATGATCACTAGAATTTCCATCTCCTGAATGTATATAGAGTGTAAGGAGATGAAGAACTTGTGATTCAAATTAGCTTAAATCTTCTACTCAAATAGCCAATATGATAGCAATGCTTACTAAAGTCCTGAGAGCATTCTTTTCCAGGAAATTAAATTGGATATATATTTTTTGGATATATTTTATTTCACAAATATTAGACAAAATTAGAATGAGTCACATTTCTGCAGTTGTTTTCATTTATTTTCATGGAAGTTTTCCTCCACCTTGTATAGCATGCCCTTTCTCTGTGTGAATCCAAATAAATAAAAATACCCTTGTGTTGTGTATAGGTAACAAAGCAGAGAGAGATTCTTGTAGTGATGTAAGTAGGTTCCCTACAGTTGTCAGAGTAAATTTACATCTAGTAGTTCCAGGGGCAAAACTACTGCAATTACAAGCTTTTTATAAAATCTTTAAATAAGGAGAAAAATGACAACCACCCCCATTTGCCATTTCTTTTGTTGGGCTATCTTTCCAAAATATGTATGCCATTTACCTCTAGTTTCTTCTTTGTTCAGTTTCACTGAATTTAGCCCACATTTACAGTCTTCACTCCATAAGGAGAGTGCTTTATATCTGGCCCAGAAGAATTAGGATGACATATGTAATTTGGTTTGATAAATAAAATGAGAGTATTAAAATTGACGTGGGGCCATTCCTGAAGAATTGAGAATCATTGTGTCGATTGCTCATCTCTGCTATGTCATAAGATCAATATGTCCCAGGCTGCGGTCTTGGTATGGGTCTCAGAGTAAAATATAGCAGAGAAAGAGCTGTTAACCACCGCAAGGTGGATATTAATGTCAAGAAAGTGCATCGTTGGTTTGAAAGGCACTCTGAACAACACTTCTTAACCTTGACAGTACTGACACTGGAGGGCACACCGTTCCTTTTCACGGGCTTCGGAATCTGTCATCCTCCGATGTTTAACAGCACCATTGCTCCCATTTTGTAGATCTCACCCTCTCCCACTGGAACCACAAATGTCTCCTAGGGAACAAAAGCCATCCTCAATTAGAAACCACTAATCTCAGCCTAGTGGCTCTCAAAATGGGCTCCCAGAGCCAGCAGTGCTTGAGAAAATATCAGGAAGGCAATGTCACGACCTTCTAAGACCTACTAAATGAACAGTTGTGGGGCTGGCACCTCAAAAATGGTCCTTTAATAAGTCCTTTTAATGGTTTTTTTTAGAGAAACTGGAAAGCCATTGCTTAAGCTGATTGGCATATAAGCACCCTTTTGAAAGGGAAGGGTATAATTATTGCTTTCATGTATACAGGCTGGAGTTCGGCTCTTTGACCTATAAAGTATTAGGGTTCCTTTCAGTGAGGCCTTGGGCTACATTACCATATGTCAAACAATATATGAGCAACCTGAGTCACAGAACTACAACATTTACATCTTAAGAACTACATAGTATTCTCATAGTCTAGAAACACTTGATTAGATCTAACAAAATTTGAAAGGAAGAACCAAATTTTTTTAACAAAAAGCATAATAATCAATTTCTGTTAATTATATATATATATATACATTTATATACATACATGAATATATGTATATCAATTTCATTTAATCATATATTATGTAAACATACCCTTTTAAAGTGTGAAAATTTGTAATCAACATTCGTAATTGATGACTTGATTGTTGATGACATCATATTAGTAACCTTTCTTTCCATCCAGTCTCACATATTTGTAACCTGGATTTAAGTATGGTCTGCACTAAATGGGGCCATTTCATGACATTCCCTTTTCAAAGGAAGTTGTTATCTGGGGAAAGCAATAAGAACTGCATTTTATATAGGTAGGAATAGAGCATTTATTTCTCTCCACTGAGAGTGGAAATTATAACTGAAAGTGAAAATCACAATTAATTGTATTTATCCTCTCTGAAGATGATGGAGAGACTGTGTGACATTTGACTGATATACTTCACTATCTTGATGCACTGCTTTCCCATGCCCCCTTGTTAGTATGTGGTATTTGGAAGCAGAAAATCTTCAAAAGTTCTTTTATTTCCTCTTTAGTAACCTTTATAATCACCCATGCTATACATGATTTCTGATACAACACATATTTACTTTGTAAAAACGTCCTAAAATCTGGATTTCACACTAATAGCATGGTGTACACACCCAGTATGAGGCAAAACCAAGAAATTTATCTTTTAAGTTTTCTATATTTATAAAAATATGAAATATTAAGAATTGATTATACTGTGATTAACTTATGAGTTGACTTAAGAAACTGCTCAATATACAAAATCATAATGTGTATTGTGATATACAAAAATCATGATGTACATTGTGCTATACAAAAATTGTAATGTACATTGTGTATTTTATTTATACCTTTTTATTCTGCACTGGACTATAATCTTTCAGGTGAATGGTTTGAGTAACTTACTTCAGCTAAGACTTTTGCTTCTGTGTTTTTGAAGCAAATAAGGAAGAATTCTTAGTTTCATCATCATGGTAGGATTTTATTCATTATTTTCAGAATTTAAAGGGGTAAAACACCTTGAACTCATTCTGTAAAAGATGGGATGAGGTCTTTCCCTTTAAAACATTACCTGCCAGAGGGGAGAGGGAGTCAGGCTCCAGTTTTTTTGGTCCTTTACATGCTCGAATTTGATTTGTGCTTTAACAGCAAGAATGCCAACAGTCAGAAGGCATATCTGCCTGCTTCAGCTGCCTGCAGCTATAGAGAATTAGTCTGTCATTCTCAGAATCAGGAAGAGCATGCTGTGTAAGAGTGTGTGTGAGAGAGTGTGTGTTCCTGTGTGGGAGGCTGGGTTGGCTGAGAGTCATTGAGATATGCAGAGGATCCGTCGTTTAGCCGTATAGCATCTCGTTCAGGCTTGGCTCTGAAACCTGTGGCATTCTCGCTTGGCCAGCTGCTGCCGTGCCTCTGTTTTAATTTAGCAGGATGTTGGCTGCCATGGCAGCTAGCAGCATCCACTGCAGCAGCAAGGGAGAACCATAGATCTGACGATGCAGGTGGAATACTAAAATACAACGGAGGCTCAAGCAGGGCTGAGCTTCCTTGCTTCATTTCTGCTGTCCGTGGGCTCTTCTGCAGAAGCTGTACTTGCTGCACTGTGTCAGCTCGTTAGAGTAAAGGTTTCTCAGACCTCAGTCAGTAAAGGGCTGGTGAGATGCAAGGCTGTGGGGCGGGAACGAGAGAGACACCCTGCTTTGCTTCCACCTTACTTCATTTCGGAACACAGAAGCAGTAGAGGGAAATGCGGACGCACCATCCTGCTGAGACATACGATTGGATGAAGACAGAAAAACGTAGTTGGCTTCCTGGGTGACTTTTTCAGCTGGAGCTGAGTCTTTCGTGAACTCTTTTATTTTTTTTTTTTTGGCTTAAGACGTATTTACGCAAAATGTTTTGTAAGTACTGCAGATCAGTGAAATGATGTGGCAAGCTCAATTGTGGGAAAGTGATTGTGTCTACCCTGTCTCGACAATGCCCTGTGAATGTCTGAGCCTGAGCTTTTGTTGAAGTGCACGTGCTAATTAAAACCAAAAAGGAACAGTTACAATTGTGGTGTAAAGAGACAATATGAAGTCCGGTTGAAAAGAGGAAGGCATTAGAACCATGCAGCAGTCAGCTGGACTCTCTGTGTTTCGTGGCAAAGAAGTCAAGAAAAAGGGAGCTTGCCTTCAGAAACAAAAGTCTTTGACCAACCTTTCCCTCTCCAGTGAAGGGGAAAGGAGACCTACTGTGCGCATTTCCAACTGGTTTGGAAATGCTGCAAAGGCTAGCCAGAGAGAATCCAACTATGCAGAAAGAAGATGTCTCTCGAGGTTTCTGTCTAGGTCTGTGCAGTCACTGTATCATGACAGCAGCTCTGGAGCCTGGAGCTTGCCTGCAGGAGGCGGCCAGTCCTGTGCTGATGGCTTAGAGGACTGGCCTGCAAGACGAGGTTTAGATGGAGAAAGCGATGAAGACAGTAAGTCTGAAGATGAAAACGGATCCTCCAAACCAAGCAGTACAAGCCGAAGTTGGGCTGAAGAGGAAGGAGAAAGCTGCCTACGGGAAGGGACGGCTCACCTGGACGAGGACGTGATCCTCACCATGCTGGGGGATCTGGAACAGGCACTGTACAGTGACTTGCTAGGTGAGTCCAGGTTGCCAAGGACAGGGTTCGTGGCAGTCCGTTACCTTTCATTTTCAGACTAATTTTCCTTTAGATATGTGAGCTTAGAATTATAATTTCTTCTTCCTTGAAATTATTTTCCCTTGTAAAACTGAACTGTGAATTCCAGTTTTGAAATGGAACTGGGTGAAGTAACTAGACTCAGTTGTCTAGGTGTCTGGGATATCCTAACTATAAGTAGGCTTTCTGCTTAGTCTTTGGTGGAGACTTGGTTAACTTCCCTCAAGGTGCCCTTATCCTTCATGTGTAATGAAGATGGAATGGATGTATGCCTTCATTTGCTGCCTTGGAGTTCCCTGAATAGGGCTGCTCCCCTTTGGTGTTTCAAGTCCCTTGCATGCAGAGGCCTGCACTCTCTTGCCTTGCCTTCTCGCCTGCCTTCCTTTCTTCCTTCCTTTCTGTATCTTGGAACAGCTGCTCCTCTATATGTATAACTATAACATCTAGTTATGCTACAACTAAGCTATGAAAAATAACTGTTAACTGTTTCTTTTTTTTTTTTTTCCACAATCTTTTAAAACGGCAGCATTCCCTCGTAACTTGTGACATCATTTTTTGACTGGGTGGATGGAAAGGCTTTTGTGGTGAAACGAAATGTCGACCTTGCCACTTCCCTAATACACATGCCTAAAGAAGTGTCCACATTTAATGTTTCCACATTCAGTTTCCCACTGTCTCATATTTATATTACAGAGTCACCTCAGAATCGCTAAATCCTAAGCCAGAGAGCACATCATATTTCATGTCAGTGTGGGCTTTCAGAAAGGACTTTGTCTGGCATTTTGTAAGTTCAAAAGCACTAGCCCTGTCCACTGATCTCTTTGTTCCTATACACAGATGGTACTAAGCACAGGTCTGTTTTTATTCTCTATATGAACATCCAGTGACAAGGTGTTTTCTGAGGTTGTATGGGATGTTTGGGGGAACAGCTTTGGAATGAGAAAGCTTAGAGAGACAGCTGAGGCAAATACGGCTCAATTCTGCATGTCAGTTTGGCTTGGAAAGAGTAATGATTGCACAGTTTTGAGAATAGTGATTTCTGAATGTAAATCCACCAGGTACTCGGGCGCCAGAGATTTATCTCCATAGCATTGTTTGATTTGGGTGATGAACTGTTTCTCATAAAGGAAGCTCTGCATGGTATAAAGATGAGAGGAAGTCTTGATCCATATGTCTTTTTCTCCTTTTTCCTATCTCTTTTTGATCCTCCAAAACTGTAGAGTCAAACAGTATTCATCTTTGGCTTAAAATATTGTCACATTCATCTTGCTCTAAGTACATTTCATTTTAGTATTTCCAACCACATGAGCAGAATGTAGTCCCCAGGCAGGATTTGGAGGTTGCTGTGTTAAATTATTGTAAGATGTGGTTGGATATATATATATATATGTGAAAACTCACTCGTTGTGCATAAATAACCTGGATTATTGCTGTCATGGGATAGCCTCACAATAGAAAAGTGTATGCCATGTATTTGACCTGAGATCTTGCTTATCACATACACATGTTTATTCTCCATTAAGATTTCTCCTTCTACCCACTAGGGCCAGCATTAAAAAAATGCAAGAAGTAAGGGGAAGGACATATTCAAGTAGTTCTGATATTTCCATATGTTCATATTTCCATATCAAGTCCGACAAGATTTCCTAAAGTGATGCTTTAACTTTGTAGACTCTCTGCTGTGTTCTTGACTAGGTTCTGCTTATGACTCAAAATGGCCTAAGTTACCTTTGGCCAAAGTTTCATCAGTTCAATATTTTTACTGTTGAGTACCCTAATAAATTATACACGCTCAGTTCTATGCTTTAAATATATAGGACAATGTTTGCAATGCAACTATCTTACCACTGACCATCTTTTTCTATACCATAGGATGAGTTTGAAAGTTTTATCTGAAGATCATGGCTGGGTCACTATTAAAAAGAGAAAAGCTTTCAATAGCAAAGTGCGCAGAGTGAGTTCTGTAACAGAGCCAGTATATAAATCAAGTTTCACACATATATAATTTGATTTCTATTAAAAGATGGTAGTGAGACCATGTTAATTATAATGTCTATTTAAAGCATATATAGTAAGGGCAGACCATCCAAATTAGATTTTCTGTTATGCACTAGTCGTGAAGCAGAGGCACTATTTTGGAAGTTGTTGGTAATCCCTCTGCACCAGTGTTAAAAATTTAAGTGGACTACAGAATACACCATTTGAAAAAATGTGTAGACATCTCTACCATTGGATTGGCAAAAATGAGAAGCTTCTTTTGGGAATAATAGTTGAGTTTGATATTACACAAATGAGAAGAAATGAATTGTTTTTCTTGCTTAAGTAAATTCCTTAAGTAAATTCATGTGCATCCTTCTTATAACTTTTCTTTATTTGCTAAGCAGTTAGATATATATGTCCTTTGATTTGGCCTCCTCCCAACCCCCATAAAGGCTTACTATATTATCTGAATACCACTTTGAAAGACATTCCAGACTGTGCAATCATTCCTTAGGGGATTACAAATGCACTTAGTTTTTATCTTGCCTTTCGTGGGTCACTGGAATTATTTGCTACAATACATTTAGCTCTGGTTATTATCCTTCATGGGATGAATTAGACAGCCAAGATGCTGTGCTCTGTAAGTGTTGGAGGGCAGGGATCTGTCTGTTTGATTGCCACGGTGGCATAGTGTCTCATGTGAATGTCCTTAGGAGAAAATCAAAGGATGGAGTAAGGGGGACACTATAGTTCTGGCATTTGAGGGAAACTGCATAAACAAGCTCAGATTTCCACTGGGAGGATCCATGGATTAAACACTCCTATTGGGCTACCAACAGGAAAGGAAAGATACGAAAATTATTCAGTGAAACAAAATGTTTATGGTTATTCTTAAAACTATTACTTAGAAATATGAGGAGTAGTTCAAATATCAATTCCAATATTGTGATCTGACAAATGGTAAGACAGCCTGGATGCAGGTGGGCTGGGGACAGGCAGCATACAGTGATGTAGCCCATGAGTGTGTTCCAGGTGCCCCTCCTCACCCATTCCCCCCTTTCACTCTCCTACCTGTGGTCTTTACTTCTCAGCTCTTATAGTCTCTAGTGGATATTCATCTTTAAATTTCCTCACCATTCTCTCTCTGCCTCCCTCTCTCCCTCTGCCTCTCATAGTAAGGACCCAGATGGGAGAGGGGAGAAGGAGGGGAGACAGGGGAGACAGGGAGCATGATCGGGTATTGGAGGGTGGGGGTTAAGACAGGAGAGAAACCCTGAGGGCCAGAAGAATGAATAAAAATATATAACCTCTGGAGTGAGGGTGGGGAGGGGGGCAAGCGACCTGGGGGAGGAACTGAAAGGGGAGGGGAGGGATCCTCTAGAAACTACCAGAGACTTGGGATGTGAGAGATTCTCAGGACTCAAAGGGAGGGACCTCAACTGAGATTCCCTACAGTGGGGAGAGGGAACTTGTAGAGTCCACCTCCAGTCCACCTCCAGTGGAAGAATGGAGTTGCCATCCCCTGGGTAATGCAACTTACCCAGAATTGTTGCTGTCTAAAAAAACTGCAGGGACAAAAATGGAGAAGAGACTGAGGGAAAGGAAGTCCAGTGACCAGCCCAACGGTATTCTTGTTAAGGGGAGGCTCCAAGGTCTGACACTATTACTGATGCTCTGGTATGCTTATAGACAGGAGCACAGCATGGCTGTCCACTGAAAGGCCCACAAGCAGGTGACTAAGACAGACACTATACTTAGACCCAACCATTGGACTGGAGTTAGGAACCCCTGTGGTTGAATTAGGGGAAAGCTGGAAGAAGCCATAGGAAGACAAGCAGTCTCAACTAACCCAAACCCCTGAGATGTCTCAGACACTGGGCCACCATCCAGGCAACATACACTAGCTGGTCCAACATCCCCTCAAACACACACATAATCACGCATGCACATCACACACACACATAAACACACACACACACACACTTGAGGGGGATTCGGAGGAGGGCAATGGCTGAACTGTAAAAAATAAAAGTAATAATAGTAATAATAATAATAATAATAATAATAATAATGATAATGATGATGATGATGATGATAACAAAAATCTTCAAACTAAAAAATAAACCAAAACAAAAACCAAATAACAACAAAATAAATAAATAAATAAATAAAACAATAAAACAAAAAAATGTGCTCACCATTTTATGCCATTCTGTTACTCCTGCCTTTCCTTTGGCTGTTATTATATTCTTCTGTCACTCTTTAAATTTTTCTCTGCCAGCCTTCTTTTTAATCCCCATCATTGTAGCAGATGACTTGGAAGTGGAAAAAGAACATCTCAGTAATTGTTTCTCATGAAATGTGTCCTATTAATGAGAATCATGCCTTCAGTTTCCAAAGAGGATGTGGTTGGTATCTTGGAGATTAGAAACAGTCTTAGTTTCTGAGGAAGTTAATCTATGGGATTAGAGATTACATGGTTTGGATTCACGTGAAGAAATTTATGCCACAGGCCTGCCATCCCATCTTATATTTTTCTGTTTGTTAAACTATGTCTCTTCTAACAAAGCAATTAGATACAACCTTAGTTTGGAGTAATAATGGTGTTATTAAGTGTAATTTAACTGTCCAAAACATTTATAAAAGGGTAGGAACAAGTTTGCAGGCTGGGCTGGACAAGTGGCTGTGTGGACGGACATCCACTCTGAGTGGTAATGAGCAAGGCAGTAGTATCTGGCTAAGACAGACCATGGAGGAACTCTCAGTAGTCCCGACAGGAGTCTTGGTATTCAGGTGGTGCTGTGGAATAGTATGTTTTCTCAGTAGCTTTCAGAGCTGCTGGATCTACTGAGTGGAACTTGCAAGGAACAGTTGTGATTCACTCCCTAACGTTACTTTCATCATTGGTTGGTAGGAGAGAGGTGTAGAGATTCCAGTGTTGAAGATGGAGGTGAACTTGATGTGCGTGCCACATGTGAGACTTAGATCTATTCCATAGCAGGTTTCTGAGGTGCACCCTCCCCCAAGAACAACACTAAACTATAATTACAGAGTCTGAATTGATATGTGAACTTTATTTTTGAATTCTGGTCTGAATGCTAAGGAAGTATTTTTTTTTTTTGGTAAAATCTTTTTTTTATTAGATATTTTCTTTATTTACATGTCATATGATTTCTCCTTTCCCAGTTTCCCCTCCAAAAAACAAACAAACAAACAAAAACAAGAACAAACCCCTGTTGCCTCCCCCTCCCCGTGCCTGCCACCCCACCCTCTCTCACTTATTGGCCCTGGCATTCCCCTACACTGGGGCACAGAACCTTCACAGGGCCAAGGGCCTCGCCTCCCATTGATGACCGACTTTGCAATCCTCTACTATGCACATGCTGCCAGAACAATCAGTCCCATCATGTATAGTCCTTGGTTGGTGGTTGAGTCCCTGGGAACTCTGAGGGTACTAGTTAGTTCATATTGTTTGTCCTAAGAGGCTGCAAACTCTTCAGCTGCTAAGGAAGTATTCTAATGAAGAATACTAAGTATATTAGTACAATGAACGTGCACATAGAGTGTTAAAATGAAGTATGTGCATATGCATTTTGACCTATCTGTGTGATGATTTTTCATAATGTAATTTAATATATTTTCCTGCTTCTCATCTCTTTTCAGTTTCTTTTTATCTTTCTTCTATACTCTCCCATCCTTTGCTTCCCCCTCTTCTCTCCTTTGCTTGTTCCTCTTAATCTACTTATCCCTTCTTTCTTTTTCCTTTCCTTCTCTCCTTTTTAAAAAACTCATACAATATATTCTGATCATGATTTTTATTCTCTTGCCTCTTCCCAGATAATCCTAGAGTCTCCCCACCAATCCAACTCCTTTCCTTAGTCATCAGGGAGATGCAACTCAGAACCACTCTGAAATTTGATCCTATTCCAAGTCAGAAAGGTCAAGATCCACAACAAAACCAATGACAGCTCATGCTGACTAGAATGTGGGGAAAGGGGAGGGGAGAGCTGTTTCATTGCTGTGGGGAGAATGAAACTTGTGTAGCCACTAAGAAGAGCACTATGACATTTCCTTGGGAAGCTGGAAATAGATCTTCAACAACCAACTTTATCACTCTTGGACATCTATCCAAAGGAGTCTATCTCTTTTCCCTTTTTCTCTCTTCTTCACTTTCCCTTCTTTTATAGATTGCTTCCTTTTTATATTTCTTAAGGTCCCTATTCCCCTCAGCTTGCCCTCCTTCCTCAGCTAACCCCATGTTGTTCCTGTTTTGGACTCAACAGCTTCAAACAAGCTGAGTTAGGAAGTACTACATAACTCTAAACATTGTTTAATGACACTTCTGCACACAAAAGTCGGGTGTTCATGTGGAATGCGTGCAATTACCACACTCTCTATCAGAAAGGTGCGTTTGTGTTTAGGTACCTAAGTCCCTGGTTAAACTGTGATGTCACCATGTGGATTCTTTAGTTTTCTATGCAAAATTTAGAGGTCATTAAAAGTAAAGAGAATCTCATTCCATGAGTCTAATATGGAATTCAAAATAGACTCTATGAGAAAAGCCTCTTAGCACTTTTCACTGTCTAACATTTATCACTAAGTAAGGACAGTCATCTTAGCTACTTTGAATGTACTTGAAAATGAATATTTGTTGAAGTAGCAGATCCAAATAATTTTAAACTTTAAAATCTAGCCAGTCTAGTGGCAACAAGTACTGTACACTGTATTTCTAAATGTCTTAAATATAATGACTCTGATGAGAAATAGACTCACAAGTATTATTGCATTAGTACCGCTTTAGAATTTTTATTTATGATATTAACTGAGTTATTATTGTAAACAGAATAACAACTTTCAGATGACAGGAATTATCTGGAATTCTCTACCTGTCCTTTTCCTTTAAAATACAGGGATTCATATTGCTCATCGGCGTAAATGATTGTCTTTGAACAGAGACCATGCTGTGAACAATTTCATATCTCCATTTCCAGGTGAGGACCCTGAAGCTAGGAGAATGCGCACAGTCAAGAACATAGCAGATCTGAGGCAGAACTTGGAAGAGACAATGTCCAGTCTTCGAGGGACCCAGATAAGTCACAGGTACTCCGGGTTCTGCTGATGATTGGAGTGATAAAGAAAACCGACAATGAGAACACTGGATCCTCTTATAATGACTGAGAAGAAATTTAGTACCATTTCCTACTTTCTTTCATTTGTACATGGCAATCAGTTATCAATACTCCTTAATCTGAGAGCTGCCTGGGTTTTTGTTCTTCTTTCCATCTTGTCTTCTATAGAACTTTCTTGTTAGGCTGCGTTAACTGGTCAACTACGGCTGTCCTTAGTGAAATAGTTTCTTGTCTTCTTCCATTGGAAGAAGCTGGCAGGGATCCATGCACACATGGCCACTGCTAACTTCCTGCACTGCTCTGGGAAACTTAATATGTTTTGCTTTTCAGGAGAGAAACATTATTCAGATAATCTATAAGGTATTGGTGGCCCTTCTTTCGAAAACAACCACTTCCAGAGATTGTGACTTCCCACCTTTTGACATCAGCAGAGATGTTTGGAAGCATAAAATGAATCTGTGCACTATTCACATTCTTGAAACTGATGAGCTTCTAGCTACACACACAACTCTAGCTTTTCCTGTAGTAGTTCGTCTTGGTCTATACCCTTAGGGAATCAGAGTTTGTATATGTGTGTCTCTATTTTGTTTGACAGCACCCTGGAGACAACATTTGATACGACTGTGACAACTGAAGTGAATGGAAGGGCCATCCCCAACCTGGCAAGTCGACCTACTCCCATGACCTGGAGACTGGGTCAAGCGTGCCCTCGTCTACAGGCTGGAGATGCCCCCTCCATGGGCGCTGGATATTCTCGAAGCGGTACCAGCCGATTCATCCACACGGATCCCTCCCGGTTTATGTATACAACACCTCTCCGCAGAGCTGCTGTCTCACGCCTGGGAAACATGTCACAAATAGATATGAGCGAGAAAGCAAGCAGTGATCTGGATGTTTCTTCTGAAGTGGATGTTGGTGGATACATGAGCGATGGTGATATCCTTGGGAAAAGTCTGAGAGCAGATGATATCAACAGTGGGTAAGTAGCTCTGAGCAGAGCTGCATTGTTGGGTTAGGAGGGTCATGTGAGTCTGATGTACATTCCAAGGTATTCCAGGGTCATTTGAAATCATCGTAAAACACAGGTGTTTATGATTTATAAAGTAGGAAAATTACAGTTATGAAATGAAAATAATTTTATGGTTTTGGTCACCATAACATAGGGAACTATATTAAAATGTTGCAGCATTAGGGAGGTTGAAAATCACTGGTCTAAAGAAGTGCATGTGGTCTGTATTTTTCATAATAGTCTTATATGTTCCTAGGTAACAGATTTTATAGTTACTAAGAGTGTGGAAAGGAGACAGGAAGAATTTTTCTGAGTTTCTGTTTCTGGTCTGGCTGCCTCTAACAGCTTTAAGGAACAAATAACTTGTGGCATGGATTAATCATGAACATGCAATTTAAGTTACAGAGAAAATCAGAGTTGAAGGATTTTTAAAGTTTTTAAAACATTTTATTCATTTATGTTGTATGTGTCTTTGTGTGGGCATACATATACAATAGTGAACACATGGAGATCGGAAATCCTTCTACTACCAGGGATCTAACTCAGCTTTGGCAAAGGATTTATTTATCTTCAAGCTATTCTCTTCAGCCCCAGACTTGAAAGTTTAGATTGACTGATTCTCTGTTGGTGGTTTCAGACTTTAAAATATTAGTCTTTTTTTTT